>JAPSGF010000001.1:52599533-52661911 GCA_035772895.1 Perdix hodgsoniae | reverse complement strand
GAGAGGAGAGGAGAGAGCTTGAGAAAGACAAAAGCTTGCTCAGAACTTTATGGCACTTTGTAATATTATTTTACCACATTCAACCAAGATCAGAGCTGCAACTATCTGTCCAGGTAAAAAGGGAAGGCAATCTAAGGTAATGTAATTTAAGGGAAGCAGTGCTGGGCCAGTCAAAATAAGGGCTGCATCTTCTGTGCACTCCAAAAGAATACAAAAAAGCTGAAAAGCACCTCCAAGGGGGGTCAGCACCTCAGGGGCAGGTCAGGTTCAGCTCAAGGCCTACTGTGCAGTCACCAGCACTGGAAGAGATTGCTCCATCAAACATTATGCCTTGCTCTGTGCCATCTCCGGCAAATTAACATCTCTCTCCCCTACCTTACCATCTCAGATTCCCCTGCCAAATAGAACTATTTTTTTCTCTAGGTCCTGGCAAACTTATATTATGAGACATCTTTACAGCTTGAGAACTAATTCTTGTTTAGATACATAAGACTGGGAGAGAATTTTTGGCCATTAATTCCAGCCTTCTGCTAATTTTCAGCCTTAATTTATTCATGGACCGTTCATACCCATTTGTATATGTGCCAACATGCAGTTTCAGTTTAAATAACTCTTCTCTCCTACATCTCCCTGTTCGTCCTCCCAAGGTGTATTTGCAGCAGTGGCCACGTTCCCATCTTGGCTGGCCCAAACAAGCCAAGCTCCGAAATAAACTTTTCCCAGTTAAGCATGCATCTCAAGTCCCTGAAGTCCAAAAGCTATCAGCTGGCACAGGGGCTGCTGCTGCTGGCTGAAATAGCCCTCAGACCTCCTTAACATACACAGAAGCTGATTCACCACTTTCAAATCCTTTCCAGATACCCCAGCTCAAAGAAACCACCAAAAACTTCAAAGCCCCTTTCCTCGACTGCTGCTTTCCAGTCTGTCCCTCTGTGTGTGCTCTGCGGGGAGAAACTGAGGGGTCTGGGAGCTGCTGGAGGAACAGGAGGGTGCCTCCAGTAAATAGCCTGAGACTTTGTTCCTTTCACAGAAGTGATGAGCCACCAGGAGGGCACGGTGTTCAGCAAGCACAGAGATGATCTCGGCCTGCCATGTGATTCGTACTGCAGCAGAACTGCTGGCACAGCTGCTGTAATAGCCAGGAAAAAATTCCCTCTGATGTTTTGGAGTTGGATTTCACCCCTACGGCCTTCTACTCTGTTCAGGGAGCAGGGAAGCAGAATTGTCAAACCTCTGATACTGGCTCGCCGTGCCTGTAATCCCAGTTTTATTAAGCAAAGCAATTAAGCATGGACTTAACTTTAAACACATTGTCAAAGCCCAATGGCTTAACACAAGTTCAGACTTAAGCAAGTGCTTAAGTTCATTGCTGACTTGAGGCTTAACTTGTCAGATGAAACCACAAAACCTCGCTTGAGCTGCTTTAGCAGAGTAACAAAACCAAAAGCTTATTCCCTACAGCAAGTGCGTGACTGGGAGGGGCAGGTTCAGCATTTCTCCCAGCTCCAAGCCCTGCTAAGGAAGGACGGAGCTGTGACAGCACCCCAGCCCTGCAGCAGATGCAGGTGATGATGTGGCCATGCCACAGGTGCTCAGTCAAGGCCATGCTGCATGTCCTGTCCCTGCCAGCCACTGACAGCAGCTTGCACGAGTCCAGGGTATCAAGGCATGGCTGAAGAAGAGAAAAGGGCTTGAAGCATCGTGGGGGAATATTAAAATGAAGAAGTCCCCGCTGTAGGCTGGTATTCAGAGCCTGTCGGGGTGAGATGCAGACCTCCAGACCCAAACAAGAGCAGAGAAGGGTGGAAATCATCTTTGAGACAAGCTCCCCAACTATCGTTCTAACGTATCTAAGGAAGATACGGTGATGGATCCTGTGAAGGACCAGAAGAACAAGTGCAGCTGCTGCACTTGAAACTGCAGTTCCAGTACCATTACATTGTGATTGTCTGAGCCACAGAAAATGGTGCTCCAAAAACCCAGCTCTGCAATGTTAACAGCCAGGACAGCACCAACCTGCCTTGGAGGTGGACTTGGTAAAGCTGATGGAGATGAGAGATTAGAAAGTTCAGCTGGAACAGATTTAATTCAGAGTTAGGCACAGAAAGGCTGTTAGTTCAGACTGGAAGGAGAGGAACTTTGTATCATAAAACTAAGAATACATTCAGAGATTGAAGTCAGATGAGGTAGCGTTTGGAAAGAATCAAAGGGGGAAAAAAAGCCAACATATACTCTTAAGAACAGAGCCACTAAATACGATTGTATTAGCAATAAAAAGAAAAATGAGAAATTATGGCAAAGGAGAAGGAATGGGGACAAAGACTGGTGCCTCTGTTCTATGCCAGCACAGAATCAACATTTATGCCCTGGGAAATTAAAGAGTAACTCTGAGGAAATTCAGTGGAAGAGAGACAATCTGTTACAGAGCTTCCTCAGAGTTACTCCATAAACACACAGAGCCCACATATATACATACTCTACATATTATTAATGCAGGAACTGAGGGACCAAGCCATACAGCCAAAGATAGGGGGTAACTGTGATCAGGAACCATCCTTTTGATCTGTGGAAGTGGTGGGAAAAAGAAGGGGAAAAAAAGCATCATGTCTTGGCTCCACTGCCAGTGCTTTATTATGCAGGGTATGTTCTTTTGCTATATACATGGATGCAAATACCAGATCAAAACCCATGCTTCTGCTTAATCAGATGGCTCACAGAAGCAGAGAAGCTGCTTTCCTTCTCTAACAGCTTTTTTAAGGATAAATAAAATGATAAAAGCGCTTGACTTGTAATTAACAGAATCATATGCACGCTCTGAAGTAGGTTAGTGCACAAAAATACAGAAGAAGCAAAAGAAGAAATACTCCAGTTCCCTTAAAAACAGCCAGTCAGCACTACAGACATTTGATGATAGTCTTCCTGAGCATTTATGATCAGTCCTTAGCCTTCACACAGAACCCTAGGCATGCTCTCCTGATGAACTACACAATGAATGCCAATTAGATAAGGAGAGATGTAATTCACAAGCAGAATTCATAGAGCCTTGGGATCTTGGTCATTTTTCCAGGATCCACATCCCAAGAGTCAGCAGAGCAACTGCTACCCACACCAGCCTTCCTCTTTTCTCCTCACCAAGAGTCTCCCTGTCTCTAGCTGGACACAGCAGGTGGTAGACAAAGAAAAGCCTCAAGGAAGGCAGTGACCAGCAGCAGAACACCATCACCCAGATATCATCCCCACCTGGTGCCTGGCCAGTTCCTAGATGAGACCTGACGGTTATCAGAGAAGCAGAAGAAAAGCAGACAGAGCAAAGCCCTCCTGGGCACAACAGCTCATCTTCAGCTGTTATCTTCCCAAGCACACTTCAGACCTGGGCAGGAGCAAGGTGTCAGTGTAAGGAGATAACTCCATGTGCTACACATTTGGACACGTGGCAGAGCAATGGTTCTCCTATCCCTGGGAGTGGATTCAGACGCAACCTACCTGAAAGCTGGTGCACACTGCACACCACACTGCAGCTCTCCAGCAAAGCAAAAGGCACGGGCATGGTTCAGGTGCACTAAAACTATTTGAATAGCAGTGACATAATTACGCCCTCAGAAATAAAACGAGAGCCGGTGCACCTTACAAATTAGTTGCACAAACTTCCCGTTTGAGGACTTACACTTTGACAGAGCACAAACCAATTAGCAGAGAGAACTGTCAAAAGCACTTGGAGGCAGCCACTGCTGAAGGCTGTGTTTCAGCCCAGACACAGAAATGGAGTAAATTCTCCAAGCCAGGACCTAGCAGAGGACAAGCTACCCTCACTGTTTTAATGCCAAGAGCCTGCACTCTCATGAAAGATGCCCCAGGTAAGGTTTTCACAAAGGTGTTCTACCTTACAGCATTAAATCACTTGATAAACCCAAAAAATCACAGCCAGGAGGAAAAGTTAAGCCATTTGCCAACTGCAAGCACAAGAATTACGATGGTGTTTACAGAACTTAAGAGACTTCCTGAAAAAGTGCTTGTGCTTTGGTAGGAACACATACCCTTCATTCACCTGAGGACACTTCACACTTGCAGGTTTTCTCATTAAGCTCGGTGATCACAAATCCTACTTGTTTTCTTCAAACAACAAAACCTGAGATACTAATCTTTCCCCTCCAGCAAAACGCCTGTCAGCACCCAGACTTCCACAGAGGTACAAAAGGGCAGGAGATTTGCAATGAAATCTCTAGAGTCAGCAGTTTTGTGAGCTTTCCTCTCCAGGTTCTGTTTAATTCCAAACGGATGCAGTAGCATCTGCAGAACCTGCTCCTGGACCGAGAAAGCTCCTATACTTGGGCAGCCAGTCTTGTGATGCACCCATGCAGAGACAGACAGTCACACTGCCAGCACTGAATTCGGATCTGCATTTTGACAGAGAGTGGGAGTGTTGCTGCAAGCTGAAAAACTGCATTCTGCAACCAAAGCAAACTTGTGACTAAGTATACAAAGCTGGTGCCCTCACCTTCCTCTGGTCCATCTGTCAGGCTGCTGCAGAATGCAGGACACAGTCCCACCTGGCTCAGACTCCCATGCATCCATCCCTGCAGATGGCTCTCAGCTCCTTCCTAACTACAAGACAACTGAGCTCAGCAAAGGGCCCTCGCACCCACCATCTCCACCACCTGCTTTAACGACACACAAAGCAACTCTACTACTGTTTTCAACGCACGGCTTTCTTTTTCTCTCTTACAAAAAGCCCTCAGAGGTGCCCGTCTGACAGGAGCAGCTCGGCTGCGCTGCTGCTTCCCGCTGTACGACAGCTGGAGAGCACTGCGCTGTTCTGGAAGCAGCTCACCTCCGTTGATTCCAAGGGGAGTTCACACACGCAGAGCCAAGCGTGGTCCCCGCACCTCACCGGCTGCTTGGGGGGGGGGGGGGGGGGTTCTGTTCTCCTTTCCCTATTTTTATTTTTTGCCATTTCCTCTTTTTTGTTGTTGTTTTTTTCCTTCCCCTCCCCTCTGCCTCCATTTCCCTTTCCTAAGCGTCGGCAAAGTGCAAAGTAACTCTCAGACCAAGGAACGGATGGGTTCCCCCCCCCCCCGCGGTATTAAAATAAGAATAATGAATCATTTCTTTCATTAAGACGAACTTTCATCGCGGAACAGCTCCACGGAGCGCTGGGACATCCCCAACCCCACAGAAATCCGCTACAGCCCTAAATCCTCACCCGGTTAAAGCGAGGCGAAGCCGGCTCTCCCCATCACCCCCCACCTTTCTGGAAAAATCTGATTACTTTGGCGAGGAAAACGAACCATCGGAGGATGCCGAAGCTCCGAGGGCCCCCACCTCCACCCAAACTTTCCCGGAGCAGCGCTGAGCTGGGAAAAAAAAGAAACAAACAAACAACAACAACAAAAAGCCCCCAAAAAGGACCAAATCCCCGCATCCCTCCCGAGCGCCGCTGCAGGATGGCTGTGCCCCCCCCACCCCCCTCCAGCGTCTCCCGCTCGGCACCTGGCGGAGAGAAGCCCAGCACGGAGGTAGAAGCACGGTGGGAGCCTTACTTTTCTGGCTGGAGTAGCCCGGATAATATCCATAGTAGCCCGTGATCCGTAAGATCCTGTCCTCGATGGTGGCCACGCCGTTGGGTGCTGCTTTCCCATCCATAGAGGGAGGGAGCCGCGCACGCGGGGCGGCCGGGCGCAGAACCGAGCCGGGTACCGATAAGGAGGAAAAGGAGGAGGAGGAGGAGGAGAAAGAGGAGGAGGAAGCACGGCCGCCGCAGCCCGTGCCGGGGCTGCCTGCCTCCGCCGCCTGGTGCAGGACGGGCTCCGCAGCGCCCAGCGCGGCCGCTTCCAGCCTCTCCCCCCTCGCCCCCCGCTTCTCTCCCGCCCAGCCCCGGCGCTGTGCCGAAGGGAGCGGGGAGGGGGGGCCGCGTTGTGGTTGTGAAATGGTGGGCGCCACAAAGTGAGCGGCTGCCCGGCGCACCTCCGCACGGTGCCGTTTCCCCCTTGTGCTGTCACGACAGCTCCCGATAAAGAGTCTGTCCCCTTCTTTCTTCCAGCTTTAAGACACTGAACGCGGAGCTGCGCAGCCCCAGTTCGCTCAGCCCGTCCTCGCAGGGAGGTGTTCCAGCCCTGGGACCGTTTTTGTGCCCTTCCTCTGCATGACTCTCCATGTGGGATGGAGAGCTGCCACAGCCTGCATCCTGGAACGGGCCCACCTGCAAAGCTCAAGGGTGCAAAAGCCACTGCTGTGCGCAGGGCTGAGGGATCGCTCCATGTGCTGGTAGATCCAGCCTTAATGTCACTGAGAAAGTTGTCCTGAGATGGTGTCTGCAAAGCACAAACCTGTGGGTCTCCAGCTGCAGAGGGACGAATGCTCAGCATTCATTGTCTCAGCATTTTGTTCTGCCCGCTGGTGTTCGTTCACTCAGAGCCTCAGAGTCATAGAGTTAAGGTTGGGAAGATGCTGTAAGATCATCCAGACCAACCATCCACCTACCACCAATATTGCCCACTGCCCACGTCCCTGAGTGCCCCATCTGCACAGTTCGTGAACACCTCCGAGGGATGTGACCCCACCACCTCCCTGGGCAGCTGTGCCACTGCAGCACCACCCTTTCAGAGAAGAAATGTCTCCTACTACCCAACCTAAACCTCCCCTGGCGCAGCTGAAAGCCATCGCCTCTCATCCTATTGAAGCAGAAGCAGCAGCTGCACTCTGCAGTGCTCCAGGAAGGTTCAGAGTGTGGGTATCTACCCACTGCCCACAGAGAGGTTGTTCACCTGCTCTAAGTTCCATCCAAAGCGTGTCTTCCAAATCTTTTCCTGCCTTTGAAAGGATGAGAAGTTCATCATTTGGTTTTGTGACTCATTCCAAATGTTAATCCTCTCACTGGTAGAAGTCAGGCTTTGAATTACTTGACTTTACCTGCTACTGCTCCTTGTTATGCTTTTCTCTGCTAGACTCAGAAGACCATTAGTACCCAGCCCCGAAGATATATTTATATCTCATAATCAACTCAGTATTTTCCATCCCTTCCATTGTTTTATGGCTTTCAAACTTCATCTTCACCTGCTCCTTTTCTGCCCAGCCATTTCCATTAACTGCTGCACAGGGAACCTGGTCAAACCATTTCACATCCGCCGCCTCCTTCCCTCTCCGCATTAACTCTTCTCCCTTCCATGCTTGGCTAAATAAGCTCATGGCACAGAACAGCCCTTCGTGGGCACACATGAAAAATAAGTGCGTTAAAAATAGCCATCACGGTGACTTTGCGTGGGGAGTCATTAGCTGGTTAGTGTTCATACAATGCTTTGAAGACCAGTGTTTTCACGTGTACGAATGCAGATATAATAAATGCTCTTAAGGTCTTTTGATGGTGATTTCTCATCTCCTGCTGCGCTGCTATATAATACTAAGGGCATTTACAAATCAGTGCAAAATCAAACACCTATAACTCAGGACTTGAAGACATAGCTCATTTCACAGTTTCTTCACGCCCTTTCAGGCCAGTTACATGAATCAAGATTGATGACTTTTAACGATTTTCAATTTATGGATTTTTTTTTCACTTATTTGTCCAACGTGAGATCAGACTCCCAGATGGCAAATTTCCACCTACTGACAACACACCTCCTTTTACTTCTGATCTGTGAGCTGTTCCAAGTAGCCGCACCTCTCCTGGATTTCACAGACCGTGGGACAGAAACGGCTGAGAGCCTTTTGTTGGTTTGGGGAGGTGCTGGGTCAGTAGGAGCTGGTAAGCCTCTGACCCCTTCCACAGAATTCTCTGTCCCAGTTAGGGAAGCGTAGCTCATGCAAAAAAATCACTTGCCTGCTGTGTTGTGTGGAATCTCTGAATAAACCACCAGTCCCCTCCTTCCCTGTTTCACCTCCAGTGGGAGTTGGTGTTATGAGAACGTTACCAGCATTGATCTCAGCCTCAAAGTCATATTTCAGGACTTAAAAGTGTTACCTTGCTGAGAAGGAAAAATATGACTGGTTCATTTGAAGGTTAAATGAATATGCCTGGATACTACTCTAAGCTTGAAATTCTTTCCAAATCCCTTAGTTCAGGCTTAATTTTTCATCTCCTCCCTTCCTTTTACCCTCAGTCTTTCAAGGACACTCTCTGCATGCCTAAACATCACTAGATGACAATATAAGAAAAGCCATTCTTGAAATTACTCATGAACGGTTCCTTACCAAAATCACTATGTGCAATGGATGCTCAGTGGTACCCTCTGTCTCTTTGAAAGCTCACACTGAATTGCAGCCTTGTATTGTTTCTGAATTCCTACTACGCTGACAATTTCTCTTTTAAGAAAAATGAAGCAGATTGCTTTTCTTGCAATTAGGCTTTTTTCAAGTTACAGTTAAAGGAGCGCAGAGAAGCCCAGCTGAGTAAGATGTATGAACTACCATTTATTACCAAGAAAAAAGACACTAAAATGATGAAGGGCGCATAGGGACTTATTTGTTTCATCTTTTCACGTTAGCAGGCCCATCAAAGTTGCTAGCTGCAGAAATATGCTGAAGTGATTTTGCAGAGAGATTTGTATTTTTCACCACTTGGAGACTAAAATCTGAGGGTTGATCCAGAAAAAGAACTTTAAAAGTAGCAATTTAATGTGAAATTTGTTGCTGTGCAGCCTGAACACCCCCCTTTTCTGTACAAATATAAATATTTCTCCAAAGGAAAAAAAAGAGATACCTTTAATAGACACAGAATTCAACCATAATTAAAACCAGTGTTGAACTCCAGGCCATATGTTTGCAAAAATAACCTCTCAAGTCAGAGAACAACGTAGATGTCTCCTGACCATCTTGCTGATTCTGCAGACAGACAGTTCTGGTGTCTTTTTTGCTGCTCACAGCTTTCCCAGACAGCTTCAAATAGAAAGGAACAAGGTTCTGGGTAGATTTCACAGCTGCCTTTCAAATCCCACAGGATGGTGCTGGCACTGTAAAGACTCTTGAGAGAACGAGTATCCTCACACAAGCACAGTCTGAAGAAGCAGACCTCTCCTTTTCTGCCCTGTTTGGGGGACAGTGTTGGATTTGTTTTTTTCTCCACAAGAGGAGAACCATCACTGCCTACTTTTCAGATTCTTACTTCTGTCGAAAGATGCTCTAAAGACCAAACAACGACCAAACTTAGTACGTCCTCACACTGGACACAGCCCGATGAATTTAAGGAAAGATGAGGGGCAAGAGGAGCAGCAAATCTGCTTAGAGCTGAAGTGATCTGCTTAAAGCAGATCAACAACAGGCTGAGGGCATTACTGCCCTGCTCTCCTGTTTCCCAACATAGTGAGGAAAGTTTAAAGGAAAACGGCTCTTTCAAATGAAATGGTAAGGACAAGTTAATTGTTCCAAGTTAACCATTTTCATTCCAGTGTTCCATTTGGTTTTCTAAAAGGATTAGTCAATTCAGCTTGGACTGCAACTCAACATATATCTTTAAAAAGCCAAGGGAAATATAACTTCTCTCTATGCCATTGCAATAGAATTACTTTGCAAGTTATGGACCCCATGCTCCTCTCCAACAAGTCCTGAAGCTGTGCTTGTGTAAAACTAGCAAAAAAAGGGGGAGAAGGTGGATCCATGGGTAGGGAACTAAGTCTATAATGTTTACAGGTCCTCTAATTGTCACTGGAGCATATCCAGCTCTTTCTCACTCTGCTTCACACCCACAAAGGATGAAGAATGGACTAGCCTCTGGTACTGACATCAAGGTCAAAAAGGACTCGTTGACAATATGAAACCATTTAGTGTAAATATGCTTCAAGCTGGCAGCTTGGTTTTAAGAGCTCTTCCCCTGTTTGAAAGCTGGGGAGCTTCCAGCTTGGAACAAAATTTGTGGGCCGGTTCCAAAATATTTCAGTGCATCACCAAATATTAAAAGGTTTTGATGTGGCCATTAGCAAGGCAGTTTTTTTTAATGCCAGTTGATTTCATTGAAGGGAAGCAGAACAAGAAATAATCAAGCCTTTGTGAAAATAAGACACAAAGATGGTATTAGGGATGGAGGAGAAAGCTGCAGGAGCAATAACCAAATGAAGGGAAAAAAGCAAGGAAGAGAAGTGGAAGTGTGTGGCAAATAAAAGAACTGAAAGAAACAGGAATTTTGAATAAAGAGGAGGCCAAAAACTGAGATGTGCCTGTGCAAACATCGAAACAGTGACAATAGAAGAGAATGTCTTCCTGGTCCCAAACTTAGCTGTGGTTTCCACTCCTGGAAGGAGACCAGCTCGCACCTTAGAGCACAACAGGGGCAGAAGATGCACTACAAGGCTGAGCATGCTCATTCTGTGGTTAACTCCTGAAGAAGCAGCTTGTGCACATCTTTTAAGCATGCATCTGTTGAGCACAGACAACGGTGCAGCTTGAAACCTTCTCTGTGCTCCAAAGCAATTTGTATAAATGTGCATTCTGTGATCCACTTGGGACACTGAGAGGCAGAGGGATAGTTGACATTTGCTCCCAAGATATATAAAAATGCAAGTCTTCAGCTCTAGCCAATTATTATAAGTAGAGCTAGCAAGAAAAGAGCTTCCACAGTACTCATTGCTTTTGTTTCCAAATAACAAAGGGAGGTAGTTACTCTTCTGACCCATGTTATCAATCATTTCTTGGAAGCATTTATTTAGCAGTAACACTGCCGATGTATTGATGTCTGTTTCAAAGAGAGGAGAAAGAGGGAAGAGCCTCTCAGGATGACTGAAGTTGGCAGCAACTCTGAGTCCATCTGGTCCAACCCCTGCTCCAGCAGGGATATCAAGAACAAGGCGCTCAGGCCCACATCCAAGTGGTTGTTGGAGATCATAAAGGAGGAGACTTCACAGCCCTTGGGCAGCCTGTGCAGTGGCTGTTCAGTAAAAGTAAAGAAGTGCTTCCTGATAGTCAGAGGGAACCTCCTGAGTCTCTATTTGTGCCCATTGCCTCTTGCCCTGGCACTGGGCACCACTAACAAGAACCTCTCCATCTTTTCCTACTTCTCCCTTCAGGTATTTATGGACACAGATAGGCTCTCCCCTGCTCCAGGCTGAGTAGCCCCAACCTTTCCTTGTAGCAGAGCTGTTTATGGCCTTATGTTGGATTCTCCAGAATGTCCAGGTCTCCCATACTGGAGCGGGGGTCAGAAGCAGATTCAGCACTCCAGGTGTGGCCTCACCACCACAGAGCAAAAGGGAAGGATTACCTCCCTCAATCTGCTTTGCTTAATGCTATACTCTTAGCAGGAAAAGCACACAGCTGGCTCCTGTTCAATTAAGCATCCACCTGGACCCCCAGCTCCTTCCTGCAGAACTGTGTTCCTGGTGGGTGCCCCCCTCCATGGGGAGGCTGTACAAATTGTGCTGATTGTTGCAGGTATTTATTCCCTAAGAATCATCTGAGTCATCTCTGTTCATTCTTAATGACAAACACGCAAGCATAAATACATACGCACAGAGATATACCCGTATACACACACATTATAAAACTCCATACAAATAGCACAAGCTCTATGTTCTACATCATAGAATATATACAAAAAAGTGAGCCCTTTCTTGGCATTTTGACCTAGCACTGATCATGACTTGCCTTCCGTCTTTGGTAGCTCAGCTCAATGCAGAACAGCTCATTTAACAGGAGCCCATGGATTGATTTATACTCATTGCTCTACATTTTGAAATCCTACTGCTGCAAGGTCCGAAAGCAATCAGTGTCTCTCACCAATGGCCACAGCCAGGTTCTTCTACTGTTCATAATGGAGCTATTAATATTTAGACCCACAGAAGAAGTTTGTTGGGTACAGTGGGAAGCAGGGTAGATAATATTCTGCTGGACTTTCAGATTCCAGATCAACTGCAGCTGCTCAGGGAGGTTTTGGAGTCACTATACCTGGAAGTTTTCAAGAAAAGGGTAGATGTGGCAATAAAGGACGTGGTTGAGGGAGCATGGTGGTGATGGGTTGGTGGTCGGACTTGGTGATCTTCGTGGTCTTTTCCAACTTCAACTGTTCTCCAATTCTACCTCTGAACAATCTGCAGCACTTGAGAGGCACAGAGGAATCTGAGTTCTACAGTATGACTCAGAAATCAGCTGTGATAAGACCCACTCTGATTTATTGAGCATCTGGTGAGATTTGGATACCTCTCCCTGTCCCTTGAATTGGTGGCTGGTGCCGTTGGAAATTGAGTACACTGATGCACTGACATGGAAAGTCCTGAGCGCTGGCAGCCAGGACAATACTGACTTCATACCTCAGCATCAGAAACCTCTTCTTTTCTGTGATCTTTTGTGCCAGTTTTTCAATTGCTTTTGACACCAGCAGGAAGCACAGCAGGACCCACACTGAGCAACAGCCCATGTAACACACACACAGACACAATAAAACCTGCACACCAAGCAGTCTCACAAAAGAGCTATTTCATAGATGAAGTCCTGGTCCTTTCAATACATCTGTACCTAAAAAGTCTCCCAGATACTGTTTGAAGGAGATACGAGCTCATGAGAAGGTACTTGTAAAAACCTAAAAATCTCTACTACCTCCTGGTGGCGGAGATTTGTTCTCTGTACATAGAGCAAAGAAGCTAATGGAATGAGCTATTCACGTGGCATCACTGTTCAGACCCCAGAGTCTTCAAATCAGCTCAATAAGCCCTAAAAATGATAAGTAAGGCATTACCCGAGCAGCAGCTGTCAGCCTGTCCTCAGCTCTTTCCTTCCCACACCTCTCCCTGACTATATCAAGTCCATTCCTTTAGGGTCCTTTCTGTGGTCACCCAAGGCAAAAAGGAAGATCTTATCCTCTACCTTTCATTTTGGTATATCCCAACTCTCTCCCAAATGCACAGAGATTAAAACAAGCAATGTGACTTTGTCCCAGCTGTAAGATTAGTCCTGTTCCTGGGTTTCCCAGGTCCTTTAAATCAATACCTTGAAGAATAATATGAAGAATCCATCTCCTCTGGATATCCTAGACTGAATCTGTGCACAGTGCTTACAGAGAGAAGTTGATCGTGTCCTGCTCTGCAGTGAGCAGCTGGGTGACACATCTGTGCATGTCCCCAAGGCTCTGCAGTCCCAGCACTCAGACAAGAGCTCACAGCTTCTCCCCAAGGGCCCTTCATGATCAGTCCGCCATCAGTTGCACTTTCATTCCAGAAGGCAGAAGCTCTTAATGTAAAACAGGACTCAATCCATTGACCTGAACATCATAATCTGGTGTTGTCTGTGAAAAGTGCAGATTGCTGGCAGGTTTGACAGAGGATCTAAGGATAGATACATTCTTATGCCAGCAGCCAGAGACCACACAGTGTACCCTAGCACATCCCAAATATCTCTGAAGTTTTGCATGAATCAAGCCCTCAATGACTCCGCTACATAACCAGTACATGTACAATTTAATATGGAAAAAATTAAGAGCCACCCTGATGCCTCTACAGGATGCTTCATCCCAAGTCACCCAGGAGCCAGAAGAACAGCCTGATGCACTGCCCTGCATTTGACAGATTTGCTGACTGCATGCCTTGAATTATCTGAATTGCATCTGGGAGGCTACGGAGCAGCACTACTCAGAGGCCAATGGTGAGCACTCAGATTGGCTGAGTAAGTGTGCACATCTCCTTTGAAAACATGCTTGGGTTTTAGATAAATTACATGGAAAAAGCAAGCTGTCCCAGGATTTGGGACAGTCTCCTCAGCTGTTCTCTGCTTTCCCTGCTGGTCTCAGGAGGCTGGATACATCTCTTTTTGAGGGGTTCAGTTGCTAGCTAAACCTTCTCACTTTTTAAAATTAGGGTTTTGTTGTTGTGAACTGCCTGTAAAGACAAATTGATTTTCACCCTTTTTTTTTTCCCCTATCTGTTCACCACGCCATGCTAAGTTCAGCAGATGGCAATTGGTCTTCTCTGCCCAGCATCAGCACACATTGGCATATCACCAGCCATCCCTGACCCTTCTCCAGAAGAACATCATAGATTCTAACCCCCTGCTTTTCCTCCAGTTGGGTTTGTCATGGTTTTGCACCTTTATCATGATCCGATAGAAGCTCCACACTCCTCTTTTGGCTCACATCTGCTGCATTTACAGCCCAGTCCTGTGACCTCTCTTGTGCCCTACAAGCAGAAATGCGGGATATGATCTGCTGTATCACAGCCACAGACCCTGCAGAGGAACCCAACGCTCTGCCTGGTGTGCGACCAGCTTGACTCAGCCACCTTCCCAGCTCCTGTCCCACAACGCAGCCACAACCCAGAATATTCCATGGCATTTCTCTCATGTGCCCCAAATCTAGAATCACTCATGACAAGTAATTAAAAAAAGACACCTGGAAGGTGCTGACCAGTACCCTAAAAACACTGAGTTTTTTCCACAGTAGTCACTACAGTGCAAATCTTCAAATTTGAACTTCATACATTGCAGCTGCTTCACATCCATGGGAGAAAACTTACACCAACTGATGCCTTCTCTAAGCAATCAGAGGGTAAGGTATGGCTTTTAACATTTGCTTTCCCTCTGGAAACTGCTTGGGTTGGATGCATCTGTGACGAAGAAATCTGGTGTCCCACTCCCTCTGCTGGTATAATTTTTCAGCCATTCCTTCGTACCAAAGGGGAAGCTGGTCCAAGGCTTTATTTCCTATTGCCAACCACAGCTCTGCCATTTGGAGATCACTGCATGCAAGGAGAAAACTTGGGAGAAACAGCAGATCTCTTCTGCAGTTTTCTAATTACATCCAGGCTGTTGAACTTGGTACTGTGTGTTTTATGGCTCTGCCTTCTGCTAGAGCTCTGCTATTTGGAGATTTCTGCCCAAAGAGACACCCCTTACCACCCTAACTGTTCTGTGGGTAATTTTTCCTGCTTCCATGAACATTTCCAAGTTCATATTTCTTCCTTGAAGGTCACATAACCTGCAGCTTTTTTCATTTAAGTACTTTGATTGTTAGAATTAGGACCCTGGTGTACACAACTCATTCTCTTCCCAATGACATTGCATTTAAAAAGAGCTTTTCAGACTGCTAACAGGAGCTGGGAATCCTTTCAGCCTGATATCCTTATTTACAACAAAGCCCCTTAGTCTGTGTTGCTCAAACAGTACACAGAATACAGTGGAAAATGTACTAGGTTGCCCAGTAATAGCAAGCAAAGGCAGAGAGATCTCTGAGAGCTCTGGATACTTCCTGCCTGGAGACAGTGTCAGTGAATTTAGGACTGACCTGATCCAGGTGTGCATCTACATGGCCCCAGTCTTCAAGAACGCTGGGGTCCCCAGGTCCTAAAGCCACTGAAAGCTACACCTGAATCAGCATCGAGAGGTCATTGCATCAAGTCTCCATCACAGGTTGGGCAATCAGCTCTGCCTGTAGTCATTCCTTACCTAGACTCCCACAACAGAGTCATCTAACCCCTGAACAACAAGGAAATGGTCCTAGATACTGTGAGGATAAAAAGAAAATCATTTTCTTTCACCTTCTTTATCACAATATCAACCCCAGTTCTAGCTAGTTCAGTTTTCTTGTACAAGCTATAATCAAATGTGACCCATAAGACCAGAAGGAAAGGAGCAGTCTGTTTTTTCCCCTTACCAATCTTACAGACAGTATTGGTGCCTTTTAAATATGGTCTTTGATGTTGACATGATCAGTCTGGCTTATATAACTAACAGGGCTTGTCAAATCTCAGCATCAACCTAAGTATTCTGCAGCCAGAACAAGCTATCATATTGAAATACTGACCGGGATAACATCAAAAATATCTGCTATTCATCACAGAAATTACTAAATCTTTCATCAGGAACAGAGCCAGCTGTTACTGTCTTTAGCGAAATAAATTGTTTTTAAATTGTAGAGCTCTTTTCTGTTTCCTAAAGCACTGCAACTTGCCATGAACATTTTGAGTGTCTGGTGCTGATAAATTTTCTTCCACTCCCTCTCACAGTATTTGAGCCTTTTTCTTTATGAGCTCCAAGTTGTTTTCTTTTTTTTAAGTAAATAGAAATAAAGACATAAAAAAAGGTTCTTTCTGTGGCACTGAGATCTCCTTGAAAGAGTATTCAGCCCTACAGAAGGCCTTCTGTTGTCTGATGGGAGCAATGGCATTGGGCAGAAGTCACACTGCAGGGCAGGAAAACTCCTGTTGCAGGCAGTGCTATGCTGGTTTTCTGCTTGAAGTGTAATGCAGAACTGACACATTTGTCAGCCTAATCTCCAAAAGAAATAAGCTTGCTAATCCTAGGGCTGTGACTATTACTGTATTGAAAGCTAGAACAGGAATAATTATTTCCCAACATCCTGCATGAAGGATAAGGCCTTCCAGTCACTTTCCTTTGTTTGTAATAAGTTACCTTCCTGCTAGCTATTTCATTGTGGTATAAATCAAGCGTTTCCATTTCAAGGGGATGCTTTGTGTCTCTGAAACTTCTGTTGCTACCTCTCAATTTATTACGTTGAGAATCCAGTTCATTACTGTTAAGGTCACAAAGTCAAGCATTAAAAAGTTCAGAAATGCCAGGCTAGATGTTGTCTGTGCCACCATATTTTATCTACCTATTCAAAACACACCCCATACCCAAACCAGCCCTGGCAAATCCCCCGTGCAGTCGTCCCACTTCCAAAACCTACATAATTTAGGCTGATATAATCATTACATTTGGAAAAGACCACTAAGATCACCCAGTCCAACCAACAACCTACCCCCACCATGCCCACTGTCCACATCCCTCAGTGCCACATCTCTATGGTCCTGGAACACATCCAGGGATGGTGACTCCACCACTCCCTGTGTAGCCTGTCTGAGAAGTGTTTCCTAAAATCCAACCTGAACCTCCCCCGGTGCAAATTGAGGCCATTCCCTCTCATTCTATAACTGTTACCTGGCAGAAGAGGCCAACCCCCTCCTCTCAGGGAGTTGTAGAGTCTAATCTCATCTCTAATCCTTATCCTCAGCACATGCCTACAGTGGGGACAAGATACCAAGTCAGTCTTTTTCCACACAGTAAGAGCTGAGACTGTTTTCTGCACAGCACCAAACCTCTGCACTGAATAGCGTGTAAATAATTCCTCGTTGGCTTTTTCTAGGACACTCATCACAGGAGAAACTGGGAATTTCACAAAGTACAAAAGTCGCTTGCTTGACTTGATCTCCACAACACACTGCTAACATCAAAAAGCATTGCTGCCCTCCTTTTACTCTTAGGGAAGCAGGTGCAGAGGCAAGGGCCCGGTTGCTGAAAGGATGCTCAAAGAAGCTGTGCACGTCTTTGGGCAGCCTGGTCTAGTTGTACTGGATGTGCTTTAAGGTCCCTTGCAACCTAGACTATCCCATGATAAGATCTCCCTCCATCACTCCTTCTGCTCTGCTTGCCTTGCTGTGGCACAGCTGGCAATGGAACACCAGCAGAAGTTATAACTGACACTGAGGCCTTGTCAGCTGTGCACCAAAGGCCTGGGCCACCTCCCCCTGCCCCCATCCCTGGGGCTGCTTTGCATCTCCTCAAAGCACCAACTGCTGTCCCACCATTAAGCCAGAGAAGCTGGCTTCTTGTTGACTTGTTTGATTACAGCTGACCTCATTACATTGTAGTAGAAAGAATTTCTCTTCACACAGGCCTATGTTACAAGAAAATCTTTAACTGCTCATGCCCACGCTACTGATACTTTTACAAACTTCCATCATAGTCATTCCCTCTTTTTTTCTTGCCATTTTTCCTAGCACATAACTTGTTCTATACCTTCATTCACCTCTGATGTCCTTCCCTCTGCTTTCCCTAGCTCTGCCTGTCTTTTCCAAGGCAAGGGAGCAGAATTGCACACATTGCAAAAAGCAAACATACTGTGCATTACAGAAAAGCCACAATATATTTTTTGATTTGTTAGTTATTCCTGTCTAATGATCATTCCCATGCTGCTGTCTTTGTTGATCGCTGCTGAGGCTGGAAGTGTTTCAAAGGTGTTACCACAGTTTGAAGATCTTTCTGAATGGTTGCAGCTAACTTTGTGAATGTTTTGTGACCATATTGCTCTGTATTTACCATCTTTGAATGTCATTTACCATTCTACCACCTCAGTACCTAAGGATCCTTTGTTATTTGTGCTTGCTTTGCATTCTTCCCCCCTCTGGGAAGAAGCAGTGTCAGCCATAAATACATCCCTGCCTTTTAGGAACAAAGCCCAATCTGAAAGATGATTAAACAAAAAAAATCTCTGAAAGCAACACAACAGCTTCCGTGACTTGATTTAGAGGAAACTTCTGGCTGACACTAGGCCAAATTTCAACTCCACCCATGGCTGGAAAACGAAGACATTCATAAAGCATGACAGAGGCCAGGAAGCTTCCCCTAGCAATGTGCATCATCAGCTCTGTCTCCCTGAGATTTCTCCTCATGGAGAATACTGGAGTGACTTGTCCAAATAGACTGGTACTCCTAGCATAGAGAAAGAAGTCTTCATATGAAGACTCAGCTTATTAAACTGCCTTAAAAGTTTATTTCCCTTTGTAATTAGGTTGTAGATTTGTAGATCCTGCAAGCCTAACAGCCAAATGAATCCGCTTTCCCTGAAGGCAAATACCCCTCCAGAATAATCAGAGTATGACAGGTGATAGCTAGTAGTGATGAGTTGCACTACCTTTAAAAGAAAACCCATATTTCCTCTAAACATCTCCAATATTTCTCATCCAGAGCCTTATCAGTGGTATCCCATCATCTGAGTATGCAATCTCTCAGATCACAGCTTAGTTCTGTAGCAAAGGGATGCAAACTCGCCATCCCGCTGCATTCAGAAGTATTTTATTTCCATCTATCAGAAGGCAGAGGTGTCCAGCAGCCTCAGCAGAGGCTTCATACTCAATACAGGGTTTCAAGTCCAACCTATGAGGAAACGAGCCAGCCACTCCACCTGCCAGGACAACTCAGCACAAGCAGGGTCTGGGTGGGCAGGAACACCACTGGACCTCTGGTCCACAGTCAAGCTCCATGCACTCCTGTCCAGCTGATGCTTCACATTGCCTAAGAAAATCCTAGCAGGTGACTCATGCAGGACTATTTGCATCCTTGCCCAGAGAGTGCCCCTTCACATCTGCTGGCTGCAAGATGCCCTGTTATCAGCAGCTGAAGAAACGGCATCAATACAAGGTAGGCATGGCTCCAGTGGAGACAACACCCCAGCACAATGGAGGAGGGTGTGCTTTGAGCTCCATTTTAACCCCGATTTTGTCTGAGTGATCAAAGCTTCCTTGTCACACTACAGGCAGGAGCTGCTCTGTTTTGTCTGCCCTGGGTGATGTATAGACAGTGATGTGTAGATGTGATGCTGTGTGTGTTATCAAGGATGTAGAAAATCAAGAAGGAAGATCACAGGATCATGCCAGAAACCAGCACCCAGAAAGATGTGACACCACCAGGAGATTGTTTTCTTTGCTACAGCCTATCCTTGGGACTCAACTCCAGGATCTCCCTGGACTTGGGGCTGGATCCTCAAAGATACACCAGCACCTGACTCCTACACATGCAGCTGGCACAGAAAAGCTCCACATAGGGTATTAGTATTTTTTTTTCTGTTTGGGATTAATCTATTTCTTGTAAAATACAATAAATTCAATTCCAAGAGTGGACCAACAGGCTAGTTAGCTGGGCTTGGACATGCAAATATTGTTCTTGATGCAGCTCAAATCAGAGTCTCTCAACCACCGGTATGGTGATACAAATCATGGCTGTTCCCCTCTCTGAGAGCTGGTCTAAGAAATAAGAAAACATTCACTGGATCATAGAAAAGAAAATAAAGAGAAGAACGCTCTCTAACAGAAGATCTGGCAGCCAGCAGCAGTGTGGGGTCAGATCTTCATTTATCCAGGATCAGAAAGCACACCAGTGGCATACTGGGTTCTTTTCTTTCCATGGTGAACGTATCTGTTGGTCAGAACAGATACCTCAGCTAATATTTGAAGTCAAAATGAAAATGCAATACAAAATGAACAAATTCAGATGGAGACTCTGAAGTCTTCTACAACTCTCAGTAGCTTTGGTTGAAGTCAGAGAGCAATTTGCAATAGCTACGCCCTGACTTGAGTGTGCCTGATGTGAAATGAAAGGCTTTGCCTACAGATTATCTGTGGAAAGACAAAAATGACAACAACTACTTCGAAAGGAAAAGAAGAGTAATCCCACACAGACATTGGCCATCACCAGCTTATTGCTCCTTTTGCTTCTCCAGCAGTGACTCTGCCAAATGAAATCCTCCACAGAGACCGTCTGTGCAGCTTTAAAGCATTTAGCACATCCCAGCACTGTCTGGGGAATGATGGAACACATAAGTAATAAGGGAGGAAAGAGCTATATTATAGCAAAGCACACAGAGGCAGTTTATGGTATCTCTCCAATCAGCATCAGAATTTTTACTAGCACAGGAAAATGAAATTCGACTGAACATATTAGTCACAGCTGAGATGCTTAAAGCAACAGGGCACCTCCAACAAGAGCCCATCATGCTCTTCCTACCCAGCAACCGCACATGTTCTCCTGGTAAAGTGAGTGCTGTGTGTGCATCAGCCCAGACTGGCCCCTGACAGCACAAGTGCTGTTCTACCTGTACCAGGAGCAGTTGCTACAATCACTATGCAAATAATAAGCTTGAACATTTGGAAATGCCTAAAAAAGCATTACCAGAACTCCAATAGAAGCAAAAGGTTAAAGAAAAGAAAGGAAGTTCAGACTTCTTCCCCACTTGCGTGGCACAGCTTGACCTAGCATATCTTTCTCAGCCTTGGGTTCAGGATTTGTTCACACAAATAGTGAACAAACAGGAGCAATTCCACTGACTTGCACAAGCCAGAAGTGTTTCTATTTAGAGTTCAGACACTGACAGTAACCACAAATGGGCACTAAGCCTTTAGGTAGTTCAAAATATTGCAGTGCTCTGAGTAAGGTAAGCTGAATAAGAAGCCAGAGGAATGCTTTTGCAGATGGTATTATCTGAAACATTTAGGGAGATTGCATTTGTAAAGAAAAATGCGTACAGCCAGTTATTAGCCAATAAGTGGAGCAGTTCATTGGCACAGACACAGGAATACAGCATACTCCACAGCAGGCTGCTGGAGCTCTTAGGGAAAATACAATTAACTTGATAACAAAATTAAATATAGGAGATCTATAATAAGTGTGAGCAGCTTATAGTAAACCCAAAGGGAGCATTAAGAATTCAATCCGTCAATCATCACAGCAGGTAACCACCTCTGGACAGCATTTCTGAAAACCTGTTTGCAATTTTATGTTTGTTCCGGTTACTCCACATTTGAATAAAGGCAATCTTTCCTGCTTTTAACTGCTACGGCTGCTTGGACTTCAGTACAGAAGTGCTACTTCGTGTCTCTCATTTTGATCTCCTCCATCTTTATGCTCATGTTAACCATTGCAGTTCTAGAACACTCAACTGTTTCCGCCTCTGCCAAGTGATTTTTAACAAGATTGCCACCCAAACGTGACTGGTTTTCTCAATCATGAGTAATGCCACGAACTCATTGATGTCTCTGTGGTAGAACCCAAGCATGACGGACTCCAACCATTCTAAAGAGAAAGACACCAGAATATTGTTGCAGCTTACCGGTAACAAATTGCTGCCTACCCTGTATTACTACAGGGATCATGCATGGTCATTTGAAATTCCAACGTGTCCACTCAAGAAAACATGATTATTTTCAGCCTTCCTTCTCCATCAGAGACAGAAAAACACACCCTGCCACAAGAAGAGCCCTTAGGCCAACTAGTCTCCTCTTCCATAAGGCTTTTAACTAAGGGGTAGAGCTGTGTAGAAGCTGTGCACAACACAACTGTCTTCTGAAGCTGGAGAAATTTTCCATGGAAAACATAATCTTTTCCCCTCAAGATCACCTTAACCCAATTTCAAGATACTGATAAGATCATCTCGTATTCCTGAAGTGAAAAGCCCTGTTGAGGGGTGAGCTGGTTACTAAAAGAAACTGCAGGAAACCACAGGCTGAGGAGCTCACTTCGTTCAGGGAGGACTCTGAGGGACCTAAGATCTCCAGCAGTGCAGAGAGGCAGAGGGAAAGAGCACACACTTGAAAACACAGGAACGCTGCCAGTGAAATCACAGAATCATAGAATGGCCTGGGCTGAAAAGGATCTTAAAGATCATCTAGTTTCAACCCCTCTGCTATATGCAGGGTCTCCAGCCTGGCCTTGAGTGCCTGCAGGGATGGGCATCCACAGCCTCCTTGGGCAACCCAGAAGAATTGCCTCTGGCTGCCCCCCCAGGGAAAGTGAGGATGAGGACACAGAGGACAAAGATACGAAGGCCAGAATGAGCCCAGCCAGGCTTGTAGGTTCAGGCTGCTTTCACATTCACTCCCATTCATAACACACATAAAGGACTAATATTCCCACCACAGGAACATTCAAAACACAGTCTCCACACAAGGCAATTACAAGAGAGGCTTCTAATCACTGTGCAGGACAGGGTAACCTTTATGAACCATGTGATGAGAATTTGAGGAGCTGAAGTGAAGATGTTCACTCCAAACATTTTGACTCCAGGAATGCTTTTCCTTCAGAAATATTGATTGGAGGTGCACGTCCCCATGGTTTCACCTCTAGGACTGCTCAGCAATCATCCAGACAAAAACCACCAGAGCCCAGCCAGCAGCCATGGGTATCATAACACTTCATTCAGAGGAAAGAAATAAATAGTCTGCACCAGTTATTCTTCCAGAGAGGCAGTTCAAACATCTGGAAAATTACACAGGGTATGAAAAACTTAGAAAACAAACACACTGAATGAGCTCAGTGCAAAACAGAGAGCTACCACAATATCACAGAGCACAGGGGTTACTCATGCTCCAATCCCTTCCTTCAAGGAAAGAGGACTGAAAAAATCCCAAGCACAACAGATCCTCCTTGACCCCTTTGACCACTGATGGGCTTGGAGGTAATCACTGGGGAGTTCATCACCACTAGGGAAAGCCTGTGTGAAATAATACACTGTTAACATCAGAAAACAAGGATTCTTTTTCCACACTGAAATAAAGGCATGAGGCTGACTAACAGTGCAGAGTCTACTTATACTCTGTGACTGAGAAGTTTGCAACCTGGGACTGTTCTGCAGAGTGCAGCTCAGGTGAGGTATTCAAACATGTTTAATAGGAACAGAAGCTTAACCACAGAGGAGCCCCTGTGCCTCACACATGATGTGAACAGCATGGACTGAGATACAGAGATTTAGAGACACCCTTCCTTTTGCTGCTGGTCATTAAAGCTTGAGCCAAAGACCACTTGGAAATGCCAGCAGAGATTATTTACATGTACATGGGAGAGGGAATCACACTGCTTGAACCTGGCTTTGGAACACCCCCTAATGCACTCAGTTAAGCTAGCTATTTTATTAAATCTCTATGCCAGCACAGGCATACATGGATTTTGACAGGTTAGAAGGAAATTAAATTTCAACAAGGAATCATAGCTTTGACAGTGAAAAGCTATCTATGATATCTAGCAGGGCTGCCATGCCACAAACATCCCAGTAGCACCTTGCCAGCTATCTCCAGAATCCCCTCCAATGAGGAACTGGTGAGGTGTGTTGGTGAGTACCTACCTCACTACAGAGCAATAGCCACATGCTTTGAGTCTGGATGGGATCCCAACACCAGAAGCGATCTGAAAACACAGAAATTACATAAGGCAACACACACATAAGCATAACATCATATCCCATTACAAGCCATCCTGCAGCCAGGGTGCAGCAGTCACCTCTAGGGCAGCTTTTCACAGGGTGCAGTTGTCCTTTCTTATTTTTTCACCTTTGAACTCAGACCAGCTCTGCAAAGATAGGGCAGAGCTACACTTACTCTTGGTCAAACTGAGCTAAAGACACTGATTTCTAAGAGCTTACCCCATATTTAGAAAAGGGAACTTGTAAAATCCACCCCCATTTCAGCTGGAAACCAGCAGATTAGCTACAGCTCTTCTTTGTGAGGGACAAGAGCTGACTGTGCACCAGTCCAACCCACACTCCTTCAAGAACACTCCTGCCCACCCAACCACCAGCAAGGGTAGAACAGCCTGCCTATAAAGCACATGGGACAATTACACCCAGCTGGATCTCTGCTGGTGAACTGCATCAGTTCCATCACAGCTGACGCAGCTGTACTTGTTAATAAAGTCTGAAGGTAGTGGAGGAATCTTAGTTACAGTGAACATTGTGTTTTTTTCTGAAGAGAGATGCTAGTAGGGTTGGCTCTAAGCTGCTGGTGGACTTGTGTGTAGGAGGGGGCCAGAATCCTGGAAACCAGCTGAGATCCATGCCTTCATCAAAGCTGCAGCCCATTCTGCTCGGGAGCATCACCCCTATCATCTAGGCAGCTTGATGCAAAGAGGTGCAGGCAGAGCACATCTTAATTCTGACAAAGTCAATGGCAGAATTCCACTGGCCTTCAGAGAAGGCAAAAAAAGTATTTATTGAAAAAAATTAATATGCATGCTCTCAGGGAAATGATCAGCTGTCAGAGCAGAGTTGGTCAGACCAGTATTTGATCTATGGACTCTACAGCTACTAGTGGACATTGTGTCCTTTACAGGCAGTTATATGCTGCTTTTTGTATGTATCAAGCAGATCTTTCAACTTGCAGCCATTAATTTTTTTTTTTCTTTAAGGACTGTTCTTTTAAATAAACCATTACATTAATGGATCCATTAAGTTAATGGATTAATGGCTCCAGCACTACCAGGAGCCACCATCAGTGAATAGATGTGCTGCAAAGGACAGCGTGAACAACATTGGTGGGTGCCTTGAGCTGTGACAGCAGTTTGCTGACATCCTGCAGTAGTGTCCCCATCTCAAATTAGAGCTTCTCTGGGGGAGATAAAGGGTCCCAAATGGGGCACAGTTAGATAGTGGAGCTGAGACAACCAAGGCTCAATTAAGCCACCAAGTCTGATGGATTTACTGACCAATGTATCCAGCCAGACCGGTAGGTTTTTTCCCATCATTCAGGCAAGATTCCTCCAGTTTTTCTCTCCCACCACTACCAGACACCTGTGCTCCCTCCTTCGCATCCCCAAAACCACAGTGGATCCCATAGCAGTCACTTCTTCAGCAGGCATTGGATCCCTTGCTGAGAGCTACCAGCAGTGAGGTGGGGAAGTAAGGGCAGACCTGTGCTCCCCACACAAGACCCAGAAAGTCTTTGACTCTCATTTCTAACGCACTGCTGAGCAAAGGAAAGGGCCTGGCTTACCTTGAAGCAGTGGGAGATTGGGTTTTGTACAGCCTCCCCTTTTCCCGTGAAAAGCCTCTGTTAATAGAGGGGAGCATCAAAGAGATATCACAAGCAGATCCTCTCCATCACTGGAGCTGCCGCTTGCCGGGAGGGTTTCTTGTGCAGCCTGTGATGTGCTGTTATATTTTATGAAAAGAACAGAAAATGTCAACTTAGGAACTGAAAATGTCCTTTAGAACACCTCTGCTCTTTCCAGTGAATCTAAACCATTTCTACACCATGAAGAAATGCACTGGATCCTATTGCCATGTTCCCAGGCAGAAATTTGGGAGCCAGCTCTTCGAGGTGGCATCTGAGCCAAAAATAAAGTTGGTCAGACCAGTATTTGATCTATGGACCCAGGCTGAGGAAGGAAGAAGGCATTTGGCTCAGGTAGTCCATCTTGTTTGGGTACCACAATATCAGAAGGAAATAAAGCTATCAGGAGTGATAAGAGCGTCCAAAGGAGGGCTGTGGGGATACAGAAGGGTCTGGAGGACAAGGTATGTGAGGAGAACCTGAGGTCCTGTGGTTTCATTTCATTCCTTAAGGTTGGAAAAGGTCTCAAAGATCATTTAGCCCAACCATTTGCCTACGACCGTTTGACCATATTTCTAAGTACTACATCTCCTCTTCCCTTAAACACCTCCAGTGGCAGTGACTTCAGCAATTTCCTGGGCAATCTGTTCCTGTTTGTTTGGCCCAGCACAAATCATCATCCCCCTGGGAAAGGAGCTCAAAGAGATCCCCTAAATTAGCTGCTCTGTTTTATTAGATACTCTGAGCTCTGCATCCAGCTGCTAAGGACAACATTTAAGCACACCAACATTTTCTTTCTCATCAGGGATATCATTTTAAAAGTCAGAATAAACAAGAGTCATAGAATCACAGAATGCACAGCTTTTCCTCACGGCATCTGAAAAGAGAATCTCTCTTTAATCTGAGATACGAAGTATTCTGATCAGATACAGGAGGAAAAAAAGAAGCAAAAAACCCCACCCCCACACACACAGAAAAATCCAAGTCACAACCAAACAGATCAGAGAGATTTTCTTCCACGTGGCTACAAGATAAATCATTGTCCAGGTCACCAGAAATAATTGTAGCTCTCTTTGGAGCTGTACAGAGCATCAGAGGTCTGCAAGGGCTGAGATTGCTCGATAACTGCTACACCTTCCAGACTCCAATTATCCTCCTGGCTCCTTTCAGTATCAAAGGAAAAAAAAAAAAAAAAAAAATTTCTTTGCAATAAATTATCCATGGAGTGGAGCCAGATGGGCAAAAGAACTTGGAGAAATTATTGAGGGTTTGACTGTGCCTGGATCTCGTCTATTTCTCCAGCTCCACTCAGGAGGAAAGACTGCGTGGGGGGTGTGGGGCTGGAGGTGCTCTTTCTGCACCTCATGCTCACCTGATAAGCTGGTTATGAGCTTTAGGCAAAAAGAAAATTAATCTCTGTTCACTGCGTTCATTGGACTCTTCAATATTTCAGAGAGGAAGAAGAGAACTGTGGAGCAAACCCATTTTGTCTTCCAATACTGTGTTCCCTCTGGGGAGCAATGCCTTCCCCTGCAACAGAACAATAGAGACATTCTCCCTTTTAAAAATGGGGAAACTGAGGCACAGGGATGGTGAAATTAATCTGCTAGGGGGTCACCCAGCAGTTCTGGAGTGTGTGAGCAGCAGCCTGCAGTGAGCCACGGCCCCACACCTTACTGCCTTCCAAAGGCAGACATCCCCTTGCTATCTTGCCCATTCCCAATGGGGTTCCTTCTTCTTTTGCAGAGCAAAACCCACCAGAATGCTCAGCCAAGGAGCAAACAGCTGTCAGGCATTTGTACTACCAAGGCACATCTTCCCAGTCTGCTAAAACAACTTACAATGAATTTGGGCACAAGCTGGTTTGACTTCCCACCAGCCTCCATGTTAGCTCCTGCACATAAACCACATCTATGTGGCCTTACAGTGCCAGTGGGCTGCACTGCTTTGGGGCTCCAGGCATCCTGCAACAGCAGAGCTCTTACATTTACACGACGACACCAAGGTATCCATCACTGCCTAAAACGCTGCTGCTCCATTCCAGTATCCTATGTTTGGTGGATCCATTCCAGTATCCTATGTTTGGTGGATCAAACTTTAATATTGGGTGAGGATTTGCTATGGCAGTGGAGCTGACAACAATTCACTAACCTCTCTGATTTTAGCTCACAATTTCTCTTGCCCTGGGTAGCTAGAAAAGAGTCACTGTGCAGACTCTCAGACTCCAATAGCACTTAACACGTATGAATTTCCCAAACAATGCATGCTTATAACCCTGACACATTTAGGATCATAGAATCACTGAAACTGGAAAAAATCTGCAAGGTCATCAAGTCCAACCATCGCCATATGTTGGTGTGTGGACATTATACCTAAACCCCAGTGTGGCTCAGAGCGTTTTGCTTTATTGCAATGAAAATGATGAATATTGAGATTCTTTTCTCCTTTCTCCTGAAAGTCCACACTCTACTATCTAAAAGTACATGTTGCTTCTAGCTTAGTGCTTCCGTTGCCTCATCTCCACTCAACACCCAACTGGGATTGTTTCAGTGTTTCAGGACAATACCATATATTTTTAAGCCAAGTAAGCTGGCTGCAAAACAAATATCCAATTAAATGCTCATTTTTAATAGATGCTGCGCTGCTTGTGTACAGCCAAATCCCTTTACTAGCCTTCTGCTTTTAATGCAATTAAACCACATTATTCAGTTTCAATTTAAGGGGAAGTTCTTCTCTAGGATGTGTTCTACCAGCTTATCCAACACTGCTGAGCCTTTAACAATTCACTGCCCTGTAGTGGATATAAGGATGCATTGGGTTACCTCTGCCAGCCTTTGACTTGGAGCTAGGCATGCAAAGGGATGCTCTTTTGTTGAACCACCACCAGAAGTTCACAGCATAACAAGCTCTGTGCTGCTGAAAGGCCGCTGTCGCCACACATGAGCTGGATTCCATCCATGTGGATGTAACCCTGGGGAACCCTGCAGTGATGGGTTGCTGAGGTCTTCCTGTGGGGTAAGTGAGCAAGTGGAGGCAGTGGCCCTGGTGGAGTCACTTTCTCCTTATATCCCATTTAAACCTTCCCTCTTTTAGTTAGTAACCATTTCCCCTTGTCCTATCACAACAGACCCTGCTAAAGTGCCTGTCCCCTTCCTTCTTACAGCCCCCCTTTAGATACCAAAAGGCCACTCTCAGGTCTCCCCACAGCCTTCTCTTCTCCAGGCTGAGAAGACATGAAAGCATTCAGATGCATTATCCCTTTAACTTTTGCTCTCTAACCCTGGAGCTGAGAAGTAGCCACATCCAGAGACTCATTTAGCACCAAAGTGTATCACCCTCTATGTTGTACATTAAGTATCGTCCTTTAGATTAAGTTTGGCCTAAAAAACAATTACTCTTGGCAACACAGGTTTAAAGTGCTTTTGTTCTGTGCTGACCATAGGCCTCGCTGGTCTCCTATGGACAGGATTAGCTTCCATAAAGCCTCTTCCCAAAGATTTGGCTGGAAGTGCCAGGGAAGGATCCAGAGACCCATGTGCCATAAATAAGCTTTATGAACCCAGCACAGCTTTCTCTCCTTGGAGCCCTGCCTCAATGGTGCATTTTACTGCTTCCCCCCTTTTCATTTTAAACCCAAGAACAGCGCATTTTTCATCTAGTTCTCCTTGGCCACAGTTGTGCCTCGAATTCAATATCAATCTGCTTCTCCTCAGCTCTCCCTGCCCAACCACTCTACAGCAGTCTCCATGGGATGCAAGGACTGAAGATGCTCAGCTGCTATTAACCTCACAAACCACGATCCCATGCACCTCTAAACACGGATTTGTCACAGTGAGCCATCCCAGATATTTGCAGGCAGTCCAGCAAAAACCCCGGCCTAAATTACAACCTGGCATTGGCAAATGATTCTGTTATGGAGACTTTACTAGCAGCTAGTTGAATTTTTCTGAAGAAATTCTTGGCTTATTCCTGGATATCCTTTTTATATGAGCACAGCCACCTTTTTTTGCAGGTTTTTACTTTCCTCTTTTCTGCCATATTACCACTTTGTTTTCTGTTAAAGAAAAAAGATTGAAACTGAAGTGTGGTGAAGCTCTGGTAATATCAGCCTTTTCTTTGCCACCAAATTCCATTTCCTCTGATGAAAGTGACTCCATGAGCAGCCATCAATGGCTGCCATCACTGCAGTTCCAGTTGTTTTTATGCACACAGTCCCAGGCATTCTGCACCTTGCTCTGTAGCACCCTATGGATGATATAGGGAGGAGCAGCTCACTCCCACTGATCCAAGAAGATTTTCAAGCCTACCCCCCCAACTTGGGTTCTGCTTTAGCCCTCTGCCCTCCCAGCAGCCTCCCTCCTCCTCTCATTGCCCATCACAGCTGGTGCTTGCTTTAGAAAGACCTCTAAGATCATCCAGTCCAACCACCCACCTATCACCAATATTTGCCACTAAACCACGTCCCTCAGTACCACACCTCCACATTTCCTGAACACAATACCATCACCACCCATGCTGGCTGCCTGCTGCCTGCTCACACTCACACCCTCTCCTTGCAGTCAGTGGCTGTCCTACTCCTGTGCCCTTAAGGGAGCACCAGACACCTCAGGCTTCACCGCAGTGCACGCAGTGCTTTTGTTTTGTCCTTCCCAAATCCATTTATTAAAACAAACCCAGCTGAGCTGCCCATGCTGCTCTGTGTGGATTGGAACCACTTGGCTGACCACGTGTGTGTGACTGACAGTGTGAGCCCCACACCAGCATAACCTCGGGCTTTGCTCAGCCAGGTAGTCCACACCAGCCAGGTACGAGGTCTGCCAGGGATGCTGGGGAGCACAAGGTCATCCCCTCCATCAGGGTGCATACAGCCTTGCCCACGTGGCCCCAGAATGGATCTGCACACGGTTTTCACAAAATAATAGAATTGTTTGAGTTGGAAGGTACCTTTAAGGGTCATCTGGTCCAACCCTCCTGCAATGCACAGGGTCACCCACAGCTCCATCAGGTGCTCAGAGCCCATCCAGCCTGACCTCGGGTGTCTGCAGGGATGAGGCACCATCACCTCTCTGGGCAACCTGTGCCATTGCTTCACAACCCTTACCATTCCTTAAATGTAATCTACATCCCTCTTTTAGTTTGAAACCTTGTCTTGTCACAGCACACTCTGCTAGAGAGTGTCTGCTTCTTTCATGGGAGACATTGGAACAAAATGATCTTTGAGGTCCCTTCCAACCCAAGCCATTCTATGATCCTATGATTCTTATGGCCCCCCTTTAAATACCATTTCTTGTGGAAAGGTTTCATATGACCTCTCCCCTCTGACCCACAGCTTAGCCAGTAGTCAGGGACTTTGGTGAGATCTAATGAATGGAAGACAGAGGCTCACAGCAAGGCAGTGTGAGTGCAGAGAGTAACTTCCTTAGGAAATATAACTCTGGGGGCAGAGGGAATGTCATCACTCATCTTCTTTCAGCAGGTTTTGTGGGTTTTATTTCATCAGAAACAACTCAGACACGAAGCAAACAGCTTCATGAATATACAGACTGCTTTTAGCAGCTACCAATTAACAAAGGCTGTGCTGGTACAATCCCCAAGTGTCCATTTTCCTGGGAGCTGCTTATTTTGAATGAAGCACTTTTCATTAGAGAAGATACACACAGATGGACAAACAGTTCTTGCTGGTTCTCTTAATGAGATGGAACCCAGCAAAGGATGGGTGCCCCACTGGGTGCACAGGACACATACCAGGACCATGCAAGCTGTGCAAGGATGCCTGAAAACAGGGCTGGTGAGGCCTCTATAAACCCAACCTACATGCTTTCTCTCAGCCCTAGAATGGCTTGGGTTGGAAGGGACCACAAAGATCACCCTGTTCCAAACCCCCTTTCACAGACAGGGTTGCCAAGCAATCAAGCTGCCCATGGTCCCATCCAATTGGCCTGGGGCACCTCCAGGGATGGGGCATCCATGACCTCTTTGGGCATTCTGCTGCTTCTTAGACCACAAGTCCATGGAAGTCCATGAGATGTTGTTCACATGCAGTCAGCCCTGTTTCCAGGAGTCATTTGCAGTACCTGCATCTGAGAGTCCAGGCTCACCTGTGATGTACCACTGAGGTCTTGAAAGGTTTGTGCACAGGCCTTGCCTCACCAGTCACACCAGCTGGGAAAAAATGTCCTGGTGTGGACAAAGAAGCTTCTGGCTGTAAGTTCAACATCATAACCATGTCAGTGTCAGACCCCCTTACAGCTCCTCAAAGTCTAGCCAGAAGAATCTCAGTGTTACTCAGTATAGCCCAAAGCCAACACCTACCTCCAGGTAAATCTGACCAAAAACATCCCAGGCTGAAACTCTTCAGTGTGTTCCACTTCAAGCCCAGCTCTCATCCTTGCACCAAACATAAAAGAAATGCAACATTTTAATCTCCAAGCAATTATTCGACGGCTTTACCTGAGACAGAGCACGCAATGAACCACAGATCAGGGAGACAAGGTGTTTAAAGTCAGCTATGATGGCCAGCTTTTTATTTTCCAATGTTTTACTTTAACAAAGTGCTACATTCCATAGTTACAGTATGAGGAGTTGGTCTCGTCCAAAATTGAAAACCACAAGAAAGCACAAGGACTGCTAATATCCCTCTATGGAAGCAGTGCAGTCCAAAGGAACCTCATCTAGGGTGAACACCTGGCATTAGAGACACCATAAAAAATCAGCAGCTGTGGAGTGCAGGAACATTGCATCAGGACAAGGGCTGCGTGCCGGGCAGGCTGCTTCCTCCCATTGGAGATGGGGCTGTGAATGCTGGAAGTGTTGCGTGTTGCCTACAACAAATTCTGGCTTGTGCTATCAAGAAATCCCAAACTGGGCATCCATGGGAAAACAGAGGTGAGCTACATGTCTTGTGCCAAGTCAGGAGAGGATTATTGCTGCAGCAAAGTCGTCCTTGCAGCTGTGCTGTCGCATGGGGCTCACGCTGCATAGCAGTGGCACGACACATCACTACATTCAGGTCACTCAGCACTGACTGCGCAGGGCCAGAGGACACTTCTACTGCTTCTCTTTTATTTCTCAAAGGAATCTGTTTGGCTTTTCATTTTAGAAATGCAGAGATACAAATCAAACCAGCAGAGCTTTAAGAGATCCAAGGCTTCAGTTCCCACTGGAAACCCTTTCCCCGCCCCATCTGCAACCTGATAATTTCCAGCAAATTAATCTGACTCCAAAAGTTGCACAGAAAATATTTTTAAGAGCCCAGTTCAAAATCTACTGGTCTTGGATGAGAGGAGGAGGAGCTGAACGCTGCTTGTGCTTTAAGGACCTGCAGGAACCCCACTGACATCAGAGGCTCTGCAGAAAACCCTGTCTGTGCTCCAAGAGCTTCTGGAAGTCTCACTGGGACATAAGGTTGCTTGTGACCACCCCTCTGGCCTCCACCCCAAGGAGAACTAAACTTGAAGATATGGGGAGCATCCAGGCTCTTGGGTAGGTGCTTGACCAAAAATAACTATTAAAGACCTCTATTTTAAAGGGACATCGGTTGGGATCTCTGCACTGCTGAGCCACTCATAAGGTTGGCCTACAGTAAGCTTCCACTGACCAGCAGCTCCCAATCAAGGCACCACTGGGTAGCAAACTCAGGAGCAAAGCATGGTAGAGAGGGGCTCAGAGCTAGAGCCAGGGCTGGAATGAAGCTGAAGCACAAGCAAAATCTTTGGGCAGCCCTTCTATCCACAGATCTGGATAAAGCACAGACTCCAGAACCAACACTAAGCTCTGCATTTGACTGGACATCCCATTTGGCTACAGCTTGCCCACTCTGTCCCATCATACATGTAGAGCAAGCAGTCAGATACCTGCAACAATGCCATCCTTACGTGCGGCACAGCTGATGTCCATCATCACAGCCACCCACTGTGTGTCCCCTTGGGAGATGCGTGGCTCTCACAGACTACAGGTCACCCACACTATGCCCTCAGATGCCATGGTCTAACAGACCATGCTGCCTTTAATTTAAATTCACTACGTCAAGGACTGAGAAGAAGAGAGACACTGAAACTGATTGCCATTGTAGAAACTGTTTCCCAAACTGAGGGTTAATTAGCGCAGTGAAAGGCCACATTGCCTCCCCACCAGCCTTTTCAATCCATCAAACTGACAACCCACCCAAACAGCCCTGCCAGGGCTGCTGTGTCTGCACTCACACCAGCAGCCTTGCTCAGCCATCCTCCTCCTCCCCACTGCCCAGGAGCTCATTGGCTATCAGTGTGATGCCTGCAGTTATCACAAACTGCACAGGCACATCACTGTTAACAAGGAAGTTGAGAAGAGGATGGCCTTTGTTGCACAAAGCCCTGCTGATCCCCAGCTGTTTGGATCTTGCTGGTACCCCTGCTCTATGCAGCAATGTCACTGGCAACTGCTCCTCCAGGCTACTTGGCCCTCCAGGCTACTTGGACAATCAGCTATGCTAGCAGGCTTTTAACACCTCCCAAGCACCGGTAGGCTCCAAGAGAGACAGGAATTAGAAGGAAACATGGAGAGATGAGTCCAGAAGGGAAGTTCTTAGCTTGGACTGACCACTTGTGATGACAACTTCAGTTTTCAGTAGGGATTTAACAATGGGCTCCCAGGCAGTGGCTGTTTAGAGATCTGGGGTTGCTTTTAGCAAAGCAACATCTTCCTGATGAAAGCTGCAGGAATGAAACAGGAGAGAGACAAACACTGTGGAAGCCTGGCTGGGAGAACCTGTCCTAGAGGGACAAAAGAACGCACACTGCCTGGCACGCTGATGGCTCTTCCCCCAGCCTGCTTCCCACTACCCAGTGGGATGAGCACGAGGGACATGCACAGCTCCAGGACTGGAAGACTAGCATTGGCAGCAGCATTTTGAATACAGGTAGTCCTGACTGTCCTTCTCCAGGTGACTCACTGGATGGGAGGGGAAGGCTGGCAGCAAAGTACCTGGGCTCTGAAGAGCACTGCTTCCTTGGAACTGGACGTCCATCTGATGACTTATTGTTCAGAGGATCCTCTGAAAAGAGAACTGAGCTTCAGACTCTTCTGATGTGCTCTTCTGAATGTGGTTTCTACCACACAAACAGGCCCACGAGACTTATGCTTACCATCAACCACATCCTTGGCAACTTGACAGCCTTTCCACCTTCACTGAGAATGAAGTCCTACATGGGTGTCACCTCATTCACTCCTCTCTCACACCTCCTCTACAACTCGGTGGGACTCCTCTCAGTCTGATTTCATTTCTCTAACCAAGACTCCTTCGGTGACAGATTTTGTTCTCTGTATGAAGGATGACTCCTCACAGAACAGTGATTTCCACCTTGGAAACATGGATATTTTGCATAAGATTAAAGAGTCTTTGCACAACTGGCAAGAGAGATAAGTAATGCAGCCCTTTTGTTATTAGCTATTTTGACTGTGCAAAGCACCATTAGCTTCCCCTGCTCGGTTCAATGATGTCAGACACTGGCTGTTTCCCGCTGCAACTTGCTGCCAGCAGCACAGGCAGCTTGCCCTCACCCCAAGGCACCGTTAGGATCCACCTCCACAGCCCTCCGCAGCCGTCTGTCCTACAGCTACACATCTCCCCCTTGACCAAGAGTTCCCAGCTCAACCAGCTCACTTCCCATGGACATGCCTCCAACCGGGGCTACTGTTGCTTTCCAGCAGCCAGGAGCCTCAAGACACCCTGACAGCTCAACCACCTTTGGTGCCTTCCTTGCGTTTGGTGGCATGGAGACAAGACCCATCAGATCTCCCAAAACTTCTGCCATTCATGGAGCTTTCAGGGGCTGAAAATGCAACTTGCAGCTCCACTGCCATCTCAATGTGAACGCAGCCAGGAGAAGCAGTCTCTAGTGCCTAGAAACAGGTGGCAGAAGCTGAGGAAACGGCTGACCTGGCTTTCCTTTTACCTACCTGCACACTGAACAAAAGCGAAGGGATCCATGCAAGACTACCCATCAGTGAGCGCTGGTATTTACTGTGCTGTAACAGACAGTGCTGGTAGAAAATGGACTAACATTTTTTGTCATGAATCAAGGGTTGAGGCCATTCCCATGTGTTTCCAAGAAGCGTGGGGCAGAGCTAAAGGCAGAGGTTGTAAAAGAACGGGTGGGAATTGGGGAAAAGAGCATAGAAATGTGCTTCAAACTGTATCAACAACACTGTACTCGGGCACTTCTCAGGTGATGAGGGATACAGTTCAAGTGGGTAATTCATTAATTAAGCAGAGCAGCTAATCTCAGCACTAATGAACTCTAGCTCAGGTAATGTTAACATTTAAAATTAACAAATTGGACAGAAGTCATTCACAGTAAAGATTTCCATTCCCGGGTTAGGTGAGAGCTATTGTTACGATTAGATTACTGCCAGCCAGGTTTGAAATAGTACACCAGGATAATAGGAAAATAATCATCTGTACAGATCAGCTCCAGCTGCAACAAGATGTGCCGTGGATCTGAATGAGGCGCCGGGTGCAAATGTGAAATCTCACTACTGTATCAAAACAAACATCACTGCGCAGTACACGTAGAGCATAGCATGCTGGTTCGACGGGGTGGTACCAACCACTGCTCGGTGTTCGGGGTGGCTGAGAGCAGCGATGCAGCAGAAAGTCCTTCCTTCTTTTCTTTTCTTCCCCTCCCTCCTTTTACAAGTCACTGGATATCACAAGGGCACTGCAGTTCAATTCAGAATTCGTCTTCAGAGCTGTCGGCTAGGAGCATTACTCGGTCTTGCATGCTGTTAAATTCCCTCTGCTGGGGGTAAAAAAGAAACGTTGAAGAGTTCCAGCAACAAAACTAAAAGGATCAGCATCTAGATCCCTCCCCCAGCACTCCAACTGAGAGCTCCAGTGTACATCACTCCAGAGAAACCACCCTCCACCACCAGATTACAACCAAGGTAATGAACTGGAAAGTGGTGGGGACAGATCAGGGTTTTCCCTTTCTTGGCAGTTGCTCTACCTTTCTTTTATGCCTCTTTGAGCTGTTCCTCCTCCGGCGATTCATAATCTTAATGCTGTAGAGTGCTCCAAGGATAAAGAGGGCTCCAGCTATCCCAACTCCTACAGGAACCAGCATCCCTGACATGTATCCTGCCTGTGGGAGAGAGACAGGCTGAGCAACACTCACAACAGCATCCCTTCAGAATCCTTTTCCAACCTCACACTTCTTTCACACTTCGCTGTATTTGAAACCTATCATCACCTGCATGGGACGAGATTTCCAGGCAGGGACACAACGTCTGGGTCTCTGAAAGAGCTGAAATGCCAAACCAGCTGTGTTCACACACTATGGGTTGGAGATGAGGGTAGCCCCAGCCAGCCCACCTGGAAACCCTTTGGCTTCCATGAAAAATATGGAAACGTTTGAAATCCTTTGGAAAATATTTCCAAGTGCTTATTATTTTACTGCTGAAGTGAAAATTAAGATGTAAAGTGCCAAACTGCTACAGCATCCTCACTTAGCTCAGGCTGGGGTCTCAGTGGAGCAGGGCAGGCAGGCACAGATCACATCCTGTCAGTGTTGCCTTCATTCTCTGCAGCTTTACGCTTCCCCATCTACAAACCCAGAATAGATTTTACATCTGCTGAGGACAGATGCACAATTCATGTGCTTATCTGGAGAATGGAAACAACTGCTTTCATCTGGGACAGACACAATGCTAACGAGGGCCGTTTGGCTCTCACAGATCCCTCCAGATCCTGCTGGGCTCTTTAAATAGGAACACCTTCATGCATGGATCCCAGGGCTCACGGCTGCATCCTGCAGTGCCTCCAAGCAAAGCCAGCCCTGCTCAGCACTGCACTTTGCAGGGAGTTCTGTGTGGCACATGAGTTCCCAAGAAGGGAGGTGAGTGAGAACATGGCAAAAAACCTGCATCTCCACCAGGCAATTAAGGCACTTTAATCGGGTGACCTAATTAGTGCAGCGTGGGTAGTTCTATTTCTGGGAACAGTGCTGCTGGCACAGAAGGCAAGGAGAGGTTGGGAAAGCCTTTTTAGCTGCTGTCCAGCTGAGTTTCTGCATCAGAAATCATTGGTTTTAATATGATGAACTCTCCAGTGTGTCCACGAGCATTTCCAACCTGCTCAGCCCATGCCCTTTTACAGCCTTCCTCAACAACCACATCAATGGTTTGTACCCCAAATGCCTGCATTGTGAACCAGCTCCAGGATCTGTCCTCCCAGCCCTCCTGCATCACGTGGCCCAACCTGTGAGGGCTTTGGCATTTGTCTGATATAAAGCCCCACTCTACAGGCAGCTCCAAAGCCACTTTCTCACCCACTACCCACAAGGAAGATGAAATTTCTTTATGGACCCCAGTTCCTCATATTGACCTTCCTGGCAGAGAGGACAGGGGAGGATCAGCTTGGATATCAGGGAAAGGCTCTGCCCCAGAGGGCATGGCTTTGAGCTGATGAAGTTCAAGGAGCAAATGGACAATGCTCTCAGACATAGGGTCTGGTTTTTAGTGGTGCTGTGTGAAGACAGGAGTTGGACTTGGTGATCCTTATGGGTCCCTTCCAACTCAGGATGTCCTATGGTTCTACAATAGTGCTCTGCCAACAGCACATGGAAAGGGTGGTCATTAAGACTGGTGCTGACAAGAAGAGAAAGGAGGAAACGGTGTGCAGGCATGATTTGTGCATGGTTTGGTTCATCACCACTTGGTTGCTGGTGAGGAGTGGGTTTTGCTGGGCTTTTCTGAGGGAAAAAATGGTTAAGGAAAACAAGCAAGATGAAAGATCTGCCTTCCCCAGTGCCATACCCTGCAGGAAGGAAATGCACCTCTTTTCAGTGCACACCAGCAGATCCCTGGTTATACCATTGCTGCAAAGGATCAGATCCCGGACAGCAACTCTGATAGAAACAGAAACATGCATCCCCCTCGTGGGGACATAAAGGGGTAGCCAACAAGAAACAAAGTGAAATACACAGAAGGCACATGATGCCCCCTAGCTCGTGTGGTGCTGCTGGGTAGCTCTGGTGTGAGCAGGTGACACACGTGCATGCTGCAATCCCTCCAGGCACCCAACCAGCCTCAGTGTCTGCTTTTTTTTACCTTCGCTGGGAAAACCATTCTCTGTCCTTGCAACGCTCGTTCTGGCTGAATCCCAGGCCAGGATGCTCTGCTATGAGCAAAGTTGAAACTAGACAGGTCTCCTTCCTATTGCGGGCAGAAAATCAACTCAACGAGGGCTGGGAACAAATTGTCCTCAACCCTTTCACTCCTCAATCCTGGAAAACTGACACCGAGACCCATTCTTTCTTTTCAGATTTGATGCTACTGAAATTTGGTAGAGATCATGTGGGAGGGCTTTGTTCACTGGGTGACAGTCTGCTCAAACTCATCCCTGTTGGAGGACAAACTTTTAACAGAGGCAGACAGTGATAGGAAAAGGGGGAATGGCTTTAAACTAAAAGGGAGGAAATTTAGATTAGATGTTAGGAAGAAATTCTTTACTCAGAGGGCAGTGACTCACTGGAATAGGTTGCCCAAAAAGACTGTGGGTGCCCCATCCCTGGAGGTGCCCAAGGCCATGGACGGGGCTCTGGGCAGCCTGAGCTGGTTGGGTCACCCAGCCCACAGCAGGGAGTGGAATTGGATGGGCTTTAAGGTCCTTTCCAACCCAAACATTCGATGATTCTATGTGTTTTCAGGGGCCAGAGCTCTTCATTCTTTGCCTTTTTATCTGTATTGTCTCTGATCCTATTGAAGAGTTTCTAAGCCCTACTGAGCCACAACATATTACTGCCTTGAAACACTCCTGTCACTTCATTTCTAGCTTCATTGCTTTACCACTGTCAACAAGGCATTTGGAAGGTTTCACAATCATTTCAAAACGTTAATATTTGCCCTAGGGTAGCAGAGCCTGAAAATGTTTTGGTCTGTGGCTGGTACTCATTATTCCACATACCACCACTCTGCAGTGTCAGGGGGAAAAGATCAGGGTCTGGTATCTTTCAGTTGCCCTATGTTCTACCACCAGGAACTGGCAGCTCTTCCTGTATATGAGGCAGGAGAGGTCTGGTCCTGAGCTGATGCTAAAGCACACAGCCAGAGCCAAGCTTTGGGCTGAGAGAAAAGGGGTGGGGAAAACTTAGAGGGCAATAAAAAAGTACCTCTGGGAGTTAGAAGAGAAGGTGACCATCTGGTGCAGAGAAGTCCATCCAACACCTCTGTCTTTCATTTTGCTCATAGCTACCTGTCAGTGATATGCTGTGGATTTACACCAATCTACACAACAGCAGCAGCTGGTTCATTGTCTCCCAGTGGAAATGTTAAGCCCCTTCTCAATTGTCTTTGTAGACAGAACAAACTGCACTGGCAAAAGCTTATTTATTCCTGCAAGTAAAAATGTTTCTGCTTTTAAAATCATTGAGAGAAACACTGAGCCTCCTACCTTATCTTTCAGCTTCTCCATCCAGCTTCTCACTGAAAAATAAGACCAAAAAAAAAGTCAGACTCATCTTAGTTATATTAATTAGTAACAGATAATAATCATGGTATTGAAATAAACACTAATTAACTTGACAAGCTGATAACACTTTTCATTAGACTTCCACTCTTTTCATTCATGAAGAAGAGAAAATGCAGCAAATCAACAAGAGAAACTCTTTTTGAACTAGCACTTCTCATCCACACACGGGGATGTCAGACAAGGAGGTAACCCTACAGTGTGGCTGTCTCCTTCACTGGCCTCCTCCACCCAGATGCTCTGTCCTCTGTTAGGCATAAGTCTGTACTGACATCTAAGAGGACATAAATTGTACTGCCATCACAGACACTTTCATTTCCTCAAAGTCCACATAAGGCCCATGAAATGGGATATCCAAGAATGACAAGTCTTTAATGGCATATACTTGGGAAGGAAATCTGAAGCTGGTATCAAAGAAATGCTTGGCATTGAGTGCACAACTCGGTGACTCCATGGGCAGTTCTACATTTGTCTGCTCTGTGTGGAGGACAAAATGCTGAGCACTTTATCATATCATATCATAGAATGGCCTGGGTTGCAAAGGCCCACAGCGCTCACCCAGCCCCAACCCCCTGCTGTGTGCACGTCACCAACCAGCAGCCCAGGCTGCCCAGAGCCACATCCAGCCTGGCCTTGGATGCCTGCAGGGATGGGGCACCCACAGCCTCCTTGGGCAACCTCTGCCAGTGCCTCACCACCCTCTGGCTGAAAAACTTCCTCATATTATCCAACCTAAACTTCCCCTGTCTCAGTTTAAAACCATTTCCCCTTGTCCTGTCACCATCCACCCTCACAAACAGCCACTCCCCTTCCCATTGTTGCTTCAATGAATTCCTACTAACAGGAGATAGTCAAGAAATGAGTTAGAGGTATCAGAGTTCAGCAACTGTGCTTTAAGCCCTGAGCAAGGATCTCTCACTCCAAGGGGACACAAGTGGAACCTCTGCTGTGCCCATATCTTTCCGTGGGCTATTTCACTCTAAGTATGTTAGATCCCAAGTGGAACAAAGTATTTATGGAGCGAGACTCTACTTCCAAGCCTGCCTTCTTATAGCAGCACCCGCCACCCTTTCTGTTAGCAATGTTAGGGCTTGCATGTTGGTATACACTTGTGTCATTAGCTCACCCTTAGGTCTCACATCCAACACCAAGAAGCACAGTGGTTAGGAGATAATAAGAAAAACCACCAATACTGCAAAGCAAAGGAAGCCATCCCAAAACTCTTGCCAAAGAGCCTTCTGCTGACTCTCATTTCTTCATGATATTATGTCATATACCAGGAGGACCAGTGAATGTGAATCAGGAACACGCCAAAATGGTTTCAAAATCACAACACGTGCTTGGAAGATCTTGACTGATGTCCTCAGTGCACACATACAGGCAGCTATGTGTGTCCCTGCAGTGCATACACAGACACAGCTGAAGCTGCCACGATGCTCAGCTGGCTACAGCTCTAGCTAAGCACAAAGCCTATTTTTATATGGCTTCCACAGTAATTACACTGCATCGGTGATCCTGTCAATAGTCGACCCACTTTCTTACAACTGAACATCAGTGCCTCTAAAGCAGCAATTAACTCCACAGTATTTCTGACAGTTTGCATGTAGGGGCTGCTATTTCCACCAGAGAGATCATCTAATAATACTCTGCTTTCAACAAATACAAATTCTGGCTTCGTTCCCCTCTGCTCCACAAAACAAAATCAGCATGTCCGATGGGACACGCAGATGCCATGGAACAGGTTTGCTATTTATACAATTGCCTATTATTAAAACCGACCTTGTTTTCAGCAAGGTAGAGCACACGTCAGACACCTTCGGGAATCAGCCTGAGAACAACACCATGTTGTATGTGCCAGGCTGGGCACCTCTGCGAGATGCTCTCGTGTGGCCACAGGCTGCTGGCTGGCTCCTGTAACGAGTCGGTGTGCACCAGATTGCTGTGTGTGACAAACATTTCTGATGCTACTCATGCACGGAACGATTTTAATATCAATATCAGGCTCTGTGGCACTGAAACCAAGCACTCTGTGTTTCAGTTATTTACATATATGTGGATGCTAAGTGTGGGGAGGAAATAGGGCCTTTTACCAAGTCAGGATTTATAGCTACACTTAATGGCTACCATCAATTGATTCTGGACTGCAGCCTCTCCTTAGGCATAATTATATATTATGAGTATTCTGAACTCGGTCTTGGAAGAGGAACGCTATGGACTGCAACTTCTCAGGGAAACAAAAAGCTTTCCAAGAACACCAGGTGACCTGCCAATGAAGCCAAGCAAATAATAGCTAACAAATACTCTCTTCCATGTATTTTTCATCCTCCTCTTTTTTTTTTGCCTTCCCTGATCATTCAGTGTCCTGAACAAATGGCTTCAGCCTCTGGGTGCAACATCGATCCTTCAGGTCTGCAGTGCCAGCTCCTCTCCTATGGCTTTTTGAGGATAGTGACCACAGACTCTGCCTTTGCTTAATGCTGAGCCCTGGGCTTCAGAGGGAGCTGACTCAGACCACTGTGGAGCACAGTCTGAAAACTGCATGCATAATCTGACATTTCCTCAGTGATTTATATAATATCAGCATCTCCTCAAATTGATTTTAAATAACGTCTAGCTTAAGATTACTGGCACAGGTCAGCCGGAGCTGCACAGGGGATGACAGGCCTATGCCAAACACAGAGCACAGCTGGAATTGGAATCTGAGCAGCTGGGATGAGTTCAGTTACAGATGGATTGTGCTATTTTTATTCCCTTTTGCCCCTCAAAAGCAGCCATTAAGAAGCCACGGTGTCAACAGTAAGGACGTTGTGCTCATTGGACGAGGTGGGCTGCAGTCTGTGGTGCTGGCACAGCCCTTGTTTATGTCTCTGTTCATTGCAGGTGAGTTGAAGTAGATGATCTCTGGAGGTCCCTTCCAACTCACACAGAGCTATGATTCCTTGGAGGACTCCAGCCTGAAGGCAGAGTCAGGAAGACCTATAACCAAACCCCTCCTGTGAGTCTGGGTTTGGCCAGAGGCAGGCTGAAGGCTCAGGAGACAGGCAAGAGATGATTTTACATAGCTCAGATGGTCCAAAAACACCTTTCACCAGTGGACACCACAACACTAGGAATCCACATTAGCTCCTGTGACAGATGGTTCTGCTTTCTGCATCAGAGACCCTAAAGTCTGGGGCTGCAGCTCCTTATGTTTCACATGCCCCTCCAGAGCCTTCTCCCACTGATTTGATCTGTGGTTTCAGAGGACAAAACAGGCAGATTATTCTCCTCTGAGATATTTTTGAGTGCATTTTCCCACCCCTCAGCTTTCCACTGTGTCCCACAGCTTTGCAACCCCTATAAGACTGGATTCAGCCAGCATACACAAAGCTGATCATTTTTTTGTTTTGTTTGTTTTGCTTTTTGTTTTTTCAGGCTCCTCTTGAAAGAAGGAGTGATTGGGTATAACTTAATACAGAAAACCAAAGAGGAATAGGCTAGGAAGCTGCTCATCCCCTCCCTTCCCTCAATACTTGCAGGTGGCCTTTGCCTACCGTCTCACTTCTTGCTTCTATTCAGAGGACTGCTCATCTTCAAATACACTCTTCCTCCCTGGCCAGGCCTCTGGAATCCCCTCTTGCTCTCATTTCAAAGCACCAGGCTCAGGGTTTACCCCTGATCTAATGCACTGTTCAATGTCTCTTCAAAGGTTTCTTCCAGCTTCCCCACCAGTGTCCTCAGAAATCAGGAGCACAGGTCCTCCGGGCTGCATGCTTTGTCCACTAGGAATAATCCTCATTGCCTAATTATCCACTCCAACACCATGATAAAGTTGCTTAACAATTCTGTTCACTTCTCATTTGTTCTCTCCCTTCCCAAGATAAGAAAATGCAATGACATCCTACTGGTGAAGATTACAATCAATAATTAATGTCCTCACCCCATCGGTTCCAGTTCTCCCTTCTTGTCTTGAATGCCCTGCTATTTTATCTTGTTGCTTCAGTTTCCACTTTATCAGCTTGTTTTAATCATATTTCCTTTTTATCATCTAAAGCAATTCTGTTTTTCCACGACAAAACAGCACATTCTCCCTCTGACCTGCACACCTCAGTGTATTTTCACACCCAGCCATCACATCTTCAAGCCAGAACGCGTTGATAGTGATCTCTACAGCAAGCATCTTCTCTCTTAACAGTTTTCCATCACAAACACAGCAACTAGTTTTGAAAGAGTGGCACCCAAGTATCCTATACACTCCAAAGGGCAGAGGCAAAACCTGAAGGACAGCATCTTATGCTCCTCCTGCTCAGTCTCCTTGCTGTGCCCCAGTGCAAGCAAAATGCTGTAGGCAGCTCCCCTCCTCCCCACTTACACGCACGAAGGCATGCACAAACCCCAGGCTGCACACCTCGCTCCTGCACAAGCCTTGAAATCTTAAAAATAAAGAATAGATCAATTGCTTTAAATCAGTCTGGAGACATCAGGCAATCCATTCTGTGTGTCACAGATTTCATCTCTTTCTCTTGCAGGTAAAACTTTCTTTTAAATGAGAGTACGGAGAGCAATTTTGCAGAAATGCTCCGTGCTTCGTCTGCTCGACTCTGACAACTTAATGGCACAAGGCTGCATCAGCTCCCTTTCCTTAGAAAATACAACTGCCAATTTACTTACAAGCACAAATAAATAATAGAGAAAATGGCATTCTGCTGGAAGGCAGCATATTTTTAATTCCAGAAGAAAAACTATTTCTACTTGACAAGAATTTTGATGAATTTCTGCCACAGCCACACAAAGGAAGGGAGAAAAAGCCATGCTCACCCCAGCAAGCAGAATCACAGAATCACAGAATCACAGAATAGCTTGGGTTGGAAGGGAATTCAAGGACAATGAAGGTCCAGCTCCCTGCCACATGTGGGGCCACCAAGCACCATATCTAATAAACTGCATCTAAGAAGCTGAGGTGCTCTTCCTAACTCCCTCCTCTACCACAAAGACCCTTTCCACACCGCCATCTCCATGGCATGCAGTCAGCTTCCTCCTGATTTTTCCCTTTTTCAGCCATTTTCCACCTTGATCTTTGAGGCTGGCAACGGCTCAGCCTTTCAGCCTTTGCATTTCCCTGTAAACTCAGTTCTGCAGTGCCTCGAAATCACTTGCTGGCTTAGATGAACTGTTTGTTTTTCCCAGGCAGGCACAAGATCTTAAAGAGCAGTGAAGGTAGAAAACCACTCAGCATCCAAAGAGCACAAGGCATCAGCAGGATGCTGCTGTGAACAGGCTGTCGCAATCATTGTATGATCACACATCTACTGGATTGCACAGCACACAAAACCACACGAGCTCTGGGAGGTGAGATGCAAATGTTGCTTATGGGAATAGCAATGCTTCTGCCAGTGCTCACATTGGGCCAGGTTCTCCACCACTCTGCACAGCTCCTGCAGTGAAACATGGACTTAGCAGCAGCAAGATCCCACTCTGCTTTAGCTGATCTCACTTGCCACACTTATGCAGTAGGAATTGGATAGCAATATGTAAATAAACTACACGCAGAAGCTATTCAGGTTACTAAGCTGAAAAGTTCGTAAGTAAAGAAATGTTTCTCAGTAAAAAAATTATTGCTGTATTTTTTCCCCCTCTTCATTCATCATAGCAGCTGAAGGCTAACTAAAAGCTCAGAAAGTCTGGGGCAAATAGCGCTGAAAATTTCAGTCCCAACATTTAAATTTGGCAGGAAAAGTTGTAAACAACTGGAATTTAACAAGAAGTATCAGAGGTGTAATGATTGGCATGGCTATTATTCCAGGCAAGCCACACATGCACTGCAGGATCCCATGGCCATGCCTTATGGGGGAAACATCACCATTCACTTGTAAGCATCTCTCAGCCTTAATGACAGGTTTTAGAAAATGTATATGGTGCATAGAGATCCCTAGCTGTCCACTTCCTGATTTATAGCACCTGAGGATGTGACTTCAGAACATAAATTCTTTGTAGCATCATAGAATCATAGAACCGTTAAGGTTGGAAAGGACCACTAAGACCATCCAGCCCAACCAACAACCCACCCCCACCATGCCCACTGACTGTGTCCCTCAGTGCCACATCTCCATGGCTCTTGAACACCCCCGGGGACGGTGACACCACCACTCCCTTGGCAGCCCGTGTCAGTGCCTGACTCTTCTTTCAGAGAAGACATTTTTCCAACAACCCCAGTTCCTTCTCCTCTGTGCATCTTTCCAGCCGCTCTGCCCCAAGCCTGCAGTGCTGCATGTAATTCTCGTGACCAAAGTGCAGGACCCAGCACTTGGTCCTGTTGAAGCTCATCCCTTTAGCCTGACCTATCTAGACCCTGTGAAGGGCCTTCCTATCCTCAGGCAGATCAAAGCTTTCTCTCAACTTGTTACCGTCTGCAGACTTATTGAGGGTGCACTTAATCCCCTCATCCAGATAATCAGTAAAGATATCAAACAGGTCCAGCCCCAACACCAGAATCCAAGCATGATTGGCACCGTGTTTGTGATCTGCCCAAGCTATGTTAAGGATGGCAAAAAAGGCAGCATGGTAAACAACAGTCCTGCAGCGTTCAGTCCCTTGTGTTGGACAGCACAGCAACACAAGGGAAGCTGCAGAAATGGTTTGGGGTCCTTTTTACTTCTATAAGCCACTTTTTTATAGCTCTTTCTGGCATCAAGAGCCTTAAAATCACCAGTGGTTTAGGCTGCATTACAACTGTCAGATTTAACCCCATAAGTTAGTACAAAACAAAATGGAAATTCATCTCAAGCTACTTTTTAATGCCCATTTTTCAACAAGCCTATTTTCCGCTCCACAACCCAGCATCATTCTCAGTAATCTTGGAAAGACTGCTACCTTTTAGCAAATTAAAACTGGATGCTGTGAGAGGAGGAGCAAAAAAAGCCAGAGAGGGCCCTGCTTGTCTTCCCTCTACTCTACCAGCATCCCACTGCAGCTGCAAGGCAGCAGCAGAGCAACAGGCGCTGATCTGTGGCTCAACACCATCACAACCTCCAGATGAGGCCACATGTTCCTGCTGTACACAGCAAGGAGAGGTTATGGTTTCACACCAAAAGAGGGGAAGCTGAGACTGGATATAAGGTTTCTTACACAAAGGGTGGTGAAGCACTGGCACAGGCTGCCCAGAGAGGTGGTGGGTGCCTGTCCTTGGAGACACCCACGGTCAGACTGGATGGAGCTCTGAGCTGTGGGTGTCTCTGTTTGTAGAAGAGGAGACGGCTTTTAAAGGTTCCTTCTAACTCAAATGATTCTATGATTTCTCTGTGCTGCTTCTCAATCCACCCTTCACTTCACCTTTCTCTAAGTGCAAGCCACCAGACTTCCATGTCCCTTTAACACCTTCTTCTCTATCTTAAAAGAGCAGCAGTTAAACTGCAAAACTTCTCTCAGTATCTCAGTGAAAGTCTAATAGTCATCAGGTTCTGAAAATGTTCTTGGCTTGATTGTTTTTCCCATCTATACAGAGCGAATGTACTTTTCAGAATCATTTTTCCTGGGGACACCATATGAATGATCTGCCTGCAGCAAGCAATGCTGAAATGGGGCATTTTCCATTTTTGTATTTAAGACAAATAATTTATTTTTCTTATTTCAAGATTTGGCCTTTATTCTGGCTGGAAAGATGCAGCATTCGTCAAGAAATGACACAAAGATCAATAAAGTGCTAAATGGTTGGAAATAAAAATGATGGAGTTGGCTTTCAAAGGAAAAAAGTAGATATTGAACTCTGTTTTCAGCAAACAATTATTCTAGTAATTAAACCACAAAGCCCTGAGCATCGATTAGACACCAGAAATAAAACCTGATTATCTCAAAGACTCATTTTCATGCAAATATTAAGGAACAACAGCAGACTGAGCAGTGCTCACTTAGTCTCCAAAGAAAAATGCATTTGCCCCCATCTGGTAACAAAAAAGAAGGCTGATCCCATATTCCTTTTGCATCAAGAACTGAGCATTGATTCTCAGTGCAATGCAATGCTTTTGTGTTGAAATACCAAATGGGGCTTATGGATCCTGACACTGGTTCAATAACCTTGCAATTGACTTCTTGTACAACCACAGGACAATAAATTAATCCTTGTTACTCCTTTTAGTATCCTTACCATGGGAATACTAAGGGTATATATGATAGATTATGTTTTGTTTCTCTGTTTCTGTTCAATTCTGCTGCAGGAGTAGGATAACAAACCAAACTCAGCCTTTTCCTCAGTGGTGAAACTTCACTAACCTCAGCAGAATTGCAGCACTTCTACCAGAAAACGTGCCCTGTCCAGATACTCTGACACATTATGTGCCTGTAGGGTCCACTGATACCTGAAATAACATAAGAACTGTGAATACAACCAGAAGAAGCCCAGATCCAGGGAGAAGACGATAACACAACTGCTACTCGTTAGTGTGAGCCTACCCAAACTTCATAGTTGGTGATAATGAAGAGTTTGTGAAAAGATACGGCTTTATTTAATTTGCATAATGCCATACCAACTGTCTACAAAGGTCGATATGAACCTGGCTGAAGACTTGGGCTATATATTAAGCTCCAGCTGGTTAATACCCACTTCCAGTTATGGTAAAATTCACAAATGTGAAGGCTGAAGTTCTGTTAAGCAAAGCGTTATCCAGCTGGGGAAGAAGAGAAGAAAAATTGAATAGTTTCAATAGGGAGATGAAGGAAGCAAACGGGTTTTCTCAAAAACTCTCCCAGCCCCTACTGATGTTCACATCAGACCTATGGGGATGGCCTCTAAGAAGGCTGCAAAGAGAAAAAGTGCAAATCAGTGAAGGGGGAACATGGAAATAGAAGGATCTCACTAGAAGCAAAGTACATTGATCTTCCAGTGTGCTTACACTTCACAGTGATTTCCACAGTGAACTGGCCATACTGGCTGTCCAAAGAAGTTGTGGATGCCCCACCCCTGGAGATACCAAAGGCCATGGATGGAGAGCTGGCTGGGGGCACCCAGTCCTCAGCAGGGGTTGGGGCTGGGGGAATTTAATTAATGTCTCTTTCAACACAAAACACTCTGTGGTTCTGTGATTCTAGGCTAGCATTCTAGGAATCTACAAACTAGAAGTCAAACAACAGGATTTGATACGTCACAAAGTGTTAATACAGCACTGACCACAGTGAAATAAGGGGATCCAAGCCCCATCCTTGATGATGATAACATCTGCTTTATCACCGAGCAGCACAAGCTTGGAAGCCCAGTGCCAACTGAAAAGCTGGCTGCAGGCTCAAAGCCAGGTTCGGATTTGTAGGTGATGAAGGGAAGATGCAGCCCAGCAGCAGCAGTTTCAGTTATTTCATGTGTCTGCAGCTCAGATCCCCAAGTGCAGAACAGGGCTAATGTGAGCAGACTGTGAAGCATCCTGCACTGCAGAGGGAGCTGGCCTCCAGTGCTGGCAGAGCCTTCTCCAGAGCAGCACAATGAGAATAATTACTCAGCCCTTCTATTTCTAAAGAAGCCAAAGCTTTGCATGTACTGCAAAATGATAACGTGTTTGCCATAAATGCAGTAACTATGTCTAAAACTCTTCATTAACATGGAATTAGAATCAAGTATCTACAATTAGGTTAAAAACCCACAACAATTTGTTGTTCTTTGCAATAAGTCATTTTTCATACTGTTTATTGCAAATGAGGTTTCATTACATAATGATATTCAGCTTTTCCACTACTTTGCAGCTTTATTAATTGCATTCACAACAGCTCTCTTTTATAATATAAACAAGCAGCATTATCTTCATCTATTGACTGGGAAGCCAGATGTGATGTATGCAGATTTGGATAATTACAGACAAAAGGAGGCAGGATGAGCCAGAGCCTGTTGGGAAAGCAGGGACAAAGCTCTTCAGTGCAGACACAGGCCTCCCACCTGAGAAGCAGAATTTCCATTTCAACACCAAGAGGTTCAGAGCAGTGCTGAGTTCTGCCAGCCTCACCCAAAGCTGTATTTTAATGTCATAACACAGTTATCCAGATGACACTTCCCCTTTAGCTAACAGCAAGGCTTCTACTGAAAGTTGGGCCACGAGAGACAATGAGTGCTTAAAGCCAGTGGATACTTCTCACAAATAATGACTTAGACACATGATGACAGTCAAACCAAAATGGTTTCACTGAGCCTGTGCTGGCTGAGGATGAAGCCAGGCTGACAGAAAAAAGCTCTCCTAGGAGGCAGAGCACGACAGTCTGATGACGGGCTATCCAAATGAAGGAGCCACATGTTCATTTGGTAGACAAAGCTGGACAAGCCTGAAGAGGGGGAAATATCTCAAAACATCTTCACAATGAAAACTCTCTGAAAGGCACCGAAGCAATTTTCACGACTGGACTAGCAATTTCAAGGTATGCACCTTGGCAGGACTGGTTTTGTTTGGTGCTTTGAAGTACTATGAGGCCAAATTCAACACCTGAACAAGCAGGCCTGGCTCCATAAGGTTGATAGTGGAAAGTCCTACCTCCACTTCTGTCTGGTGCTTTAAACTGTATTTAACCTCGGTCCCTCCAAATTAAGGTTAATTGCAATGGCTTCAAGGACTGCAGAGAAACAAAATCTCTTTTCTGCAGTGCCCATCAGTAGTTATAGAGGCTCTGAAGACAAATGAACATCTGAAAATCTTGTTGACTTTTGCTCCCACACAACAGGCACTGTCAAATCATCACCTCCCAGCCAGCTCTGCTTGGTCCTACAAGTGAAAGGGTTAATTTATCCTCAGACTGACTCTTATCAGCATTTTCCATTTGTTTCACTAGATCAGCTAGCATTAGCTCCCTGGTCCCCCATGCCTGAAGAAAAATCTCCCCATGAGGACAGGGATGCACAGGCTAGGATGTCCTTGTGCTGTTTACACTGTGTTCTCAGCCTTCAAAATGCCTCAGTACAAAAGCAGTGAGTTGTCAGAGGATGTTTTGTGTGCTTTGCCTCTCTGCTCTGAAATGAATGGGTCTGTTGTTTCTTCAAGCAGATTTAGATAATCTCTAACAATTTACTTACACTGAAAGTGCATTACTCTGATTGGAACTGGTGAAAGACCACTGTCTGATTAGGATAGTGATAAGAAGACATTCTGGAATATGACCTCTCTGAATTAGCTCCTGATTTTGCTGCCATCGTCTGTCCAAATAACAAAGAAATGATTTGACATACAAGGATAAAGCTTCAGAACCAAATCTGCCTTCAAAGTAGCAGCAAATGTTTATTATCTAAAGGCTGGTGGCCACCGTACAGCTTCCAAAGTCCATGAAACAGAACTGAAAGTTTTCTGTTCACTTGACAAGTGTTGGACCAGGTCCTCAAGGAATGCAAACTCTGCAGAAACAGAAAAGTTACTGACACATCCCAAGGAGCACATAAGCAGAGAATGATTTCTTGTCATGGTTTTATGATTTTTGGTCATCAGTATTCCACACCATAACATCATGTAATGCATTGGGGGTGGGGTTTGATTTCTGCCGAATGTTCGTCCGTCGGAGAAGAACTACATTTCCCCAGGAGACTTTGCGGTCAGCAAGGGGATATAACTCCAAGCAAGGTCACCTGATCCTTCTTCTTCGCCTGCTCTTCGCTGTCTGCGCTTCGCTGCTATCTGCGCTTCGCCGCCTGCGCTTCGCCGTCTGTACTTCAGTCACCAACTGGACTGCACTTCTCACCCCAGCATTGTGGTGAGGTCTATACAATTCAAACAGACTCTCTCTCTCTCTCTACTATATTTAGTAAAATCATTTGTTCCACCTCAGATCGGTGCTGTTGTTTTCAAGTATTTTGGGGTCCCCTGCTTCCCCTTTCCCAGAGGCGCGGATCCGCAGATGCCTCCGCCCTGCTGGTCACGGAACTGGGCCGGACCAGCCCATAAACCGTTGACATTTCTAAAATTCTTTTTGTTGAGGATTGATTGTATGCTGGTTTTAAAGGACAGCAACTACACTGAAGAACTGAGTTCACATATACAGGCATTCCAACAGCACCTCATTTCATCGAATGACAAAATTACACAGAATCACACAGAATGCCAGGATCGTGAATCTCCAACACCCCTGCCACATGCAGGGCCACCATCCTCCCCGTTTAATAATAGACCAAAATTGTTTGAGTTGGAAGGGACCTTTAAAGGCCATCTGGTCCAATTCTCCTGCAATGAAGAGGGACACCTTACAGCTCAATCACATGCTCAAAGCCCCATTCAACCTGGCCTTGAATGTCCCCAGGGATTGGGCAACCTGTGCCCCTCTCTGGACAACCTGTGCCAGTGCTGCTATTGTAAAAAAAATAAAATTATATCCACTCTATTGCAGATGACACCAAGTTGGGAAGAAGCACCAATCTGCCTGAGGATAGGAAGGTTCTACAGGGATCTGCGCAGGCTCTATTGTTGGGCTGAGGCCAGTGGAATGGAGTTCAATAAGACCAAGTGCCAGGTCCTGCACTTTGGTCATAACAACCACAGGCAACACTACAGGCTTGGGGCAGAGTGTCTGGAAGGCTGCACAAAGGAAAAGGTTCTGGGAGTGCTGATCAGCAGCTGGCTGAATATAAGCCAGCAGCATGCCCAGGTGGCCAAGAAGGCCTATGGCATCCTGGCTTGTGTAAGAAATAGTGCAGGTAGCAGAAGCAGAAAAGTGATCATCTTCCTGCACTCAGCTCCAGTGAGGCTGCACTTTGGGTACTGCATTCAGTTTTGGGTCCCTCACTACAAGAAAGACATTGAGGCCCTGGAGTGTGTCCAGAGAAGGGCAATGAAGCCTGGAGCACAAATCTTTTGAGGAGTAGCTGAAGGAACTGGGATTGTTTAGTTTAGAGGAGGGTCAGGGGAAACCTTACTGCTCTCTATAATGACCTGAAAGGTTGTGGTGAAGTGGGAATTAGCCTCTTCTCCCGTGTAACTAGTGACAGGACAAGAGGTGATGGCCTCAAGTTGTGCCAGGGGAAGGTCAGGTTGGATATTAGGAAAAAAGTCTTCTGTAAAAGAGCGGTCAGATGCTGAAATGGCCTGCCCAGGGAGGTGGTGGAGTCACCATCCCTCGAGGTGTTCAAGAACCATGGTGATATGGTACTAAGGGACATGGTTTAGTGGGAAAATATTGGTGGTAGGTGGATGGTTGGACTAGATGATCCTGGAGATCTCTTCCAACCTCGGTGATTCTACGATTCTATTTGTTCTTGATGACTACATCCCCAGCTCACCTTGACACACATACGCCAACAGATCAAAGCTCCAAACTTGTCTCCATCTCAATGGCCCCATGCACTGGGCAGGTCTCATACTTCCCAAGCTGATCACAACCATCAGTTGAGATGTGAAGAGGGTTGGGGCACTAAGTAATCTTCTCCCAGGACCCACTACTTGCTGGAGGACTCTTACTCCTACTGACATCCTCAGGTCCTTGTCAGGTGATGGGATATGTAAGGCCCACATGCTCCATCATACACAGAGACTCACTTGTAGGGAGATCTTTGTCTAACTCCATTTTGTGAGGTCTGCAGGATGCAGCATCACCCAAGAGGAATGTGGATGCAACAAAGGTCAAAAAGACAAGATGCAGCAGCAGGAAAAGGCACAACAAAATATTTAAAGATCTTTGCCAGCATTTTATGTCTCTTGGCATGCAGATAAATCTCCACATTACATGCTAAAAGTAATCAGCCTGGAGAAAGATGCAGCATTTCATCAGACTTCTAGCAGGGGGCTCGTCCCTTATCTTCCAACAGGTTTTGCTAAATCCTGCAAGCCAGTCAGTGAGCAAGCTCTAATCTCAAAGCCAACACTAACAGCCTTCCCTGAGAAAGAAACTGTTATCCAACACTCTGTTTGAGAACTACACAAAGCCAAAAAAGGTTGGGATCCAGAGTTTTCTCTTGGCTGTTTTGGAAGTATAACAGCTTCTTGGCCAAGGAGCTCTGGGCTTCAAATAGTTCCATTTATTTTTACTTACAACAGCAAAGGTTCTGCACTGGGAATTTTCTGGGGAAAGGTGTTTTTTTTCCACAGCATGAGCAAAACCTCTTCGGGTCACCTAAAACTTGCAATTCTTTGTAGGTACAGGAACAGTAAAGTCACGGAGCACTTCCAAAATTCAGTCCTGAACATGGAAGACAAATTGTTGGCTTGTCCTGTAATGTTGTGAAGTGGTTGACAGATTCAGGCAATTACTGCTCAAACCTGGTTAGAGGTTTGATGAACGGACCAGGTGGGCTGTTGATTTAAACTTTTTTATCACAACATCCCAATTTATAAATCTGCCCACTGACTGAGAAATGCCATTTGTCCACATTTATGTGAACTCCCCTAAGGCATACAGGCGCTTAAGATTCCTTTTCAAAATTATTTCCTACAAGATAACAAGCAGATTCATGAAGCCAAGATGGGCTTTTGGACTCTTTACTGAGGCAGGTGTGGGAACCCATGTGCATTTTATGCATACAGAAACTTTTCCATCCTAGTACTTGCAAACAGTGAGAAGACACTGCAAAATAGAGCAGAGCAAGTCAGAAAATGCCACTGGTTCTGTACTAGAGCCAGCTCTTCTGCATTGAGGACTCGAGATATGATGCTGCCTGTGCTGCAAGGGAAATGAGCTCAGTCCAGCAGCAATAAGAACTGCACAGCATACAAAATGAAGCTTCAGCAATGGAAGAGGACGACATGAACTCACTGATATCTGTTCTCAGCTACACATCTTTGGGCCCTGGGCTAAATTATCAATAAGCTCAGACCTCTGGTTTCAGTATTAGTGCTTTATGTGGAGCTTTGTGTACCTGAAAGACACTGCACACTAAGCACCTTGGAAGGTACCTACAGTCACTGAGTCATATCTCCCTGTGGTGAGCATAACCAGCTTATTTCAGGCATTTCTCTTCTTGGAACATTGCTAAGAAATTCAGATCAAAGTTTGTGTTGAAGGAAGAGCACCAGAGAGTATCTACCCAGGAAGGAGGTGGAATCACCACCCCTGAAGGCATTAAAGAACTGTGGAGATGTAGCACTGAGGGACGTGGTTTAGGGGGCATGATGGGTATGGGCTGGCCATTGGACTTGATGACCTTGGAGATCTTTTTCAACCTTTATGATTCTATGATAATATAGGAGTTGATGTATTGAATCAGCAACGATCAATATGTTTTGTTTGTTGGCAAAAATAATACAGGGAGAAAGAGGAGGAATATATTATTAATTACTCTTATCACTGCAATACCTGAAAGCCCACCTGAGACGACACACTCCCTTAATAAATGCTCTACAAACACATAAAGAGAGACTGCATTTGCCCAAAAGAACCTGAACCAATACATCACCACAGAAGCCGTGAAATCAGCCCACTGATGGATAATAAGACTCAGAAGCAGAAGGAAGGGATCTTTGCAAGGTCACATAAAAAAGCAGTAAAACTGGCAACAATAAGCAGAGGAGACCAGACTCTGCTTACAGCCAGTCTAGGTCAGACTGAAGGTCTGGACTGATTAGTAACTCAGCATCTAACAGCATCTGCTTTGGGAAAGCTTAGGGATGGGACAGTCACACAGCAATGCTTCCCTCCTTGCAAAGAATCTATTCTTTTGCTTATTCCTTTCAGTTACTCTTTGGTTAGTCTTCCTCTTCCCTGGATGTCTTCCAGCTCTACTGCATCCTCTTCCAGATGCAGAGTGGCAAAGAGTATTTAGGATCAAAATGATAGCTGTCATTTTGCTCTCTTTTCCCCTGATTCCCCCATCCCACCAGACCCATGTTTCTACTGTAACATCCTCCATAAGGTTCTCCTCTGTGCAGTTGTTGGTATCTTCAGGATGGGATACAAGAGCAGATACTAGAATGGATGCCTTGAAGCAGATTCAGAATACATGAAGAATTGTGAGCTCCAGTTTTTTTAAACCTTTATATTCATCATCAGAGCCCACACATCAGTGACTGCTCAGCGCTTAATAACTAATCATTGCTGCTGTCAATTAGCACTACTGAAGAGCTCTATCCCCGCAGCAGATGATTCAGACTTGGGGATGCCAGCTCTGGTTTAAAGGATGCTGTTGCAGCAACCATACAGGTCCACGATCCCAGGGACAGCCCTGGGAGATGCCCCAGGAACAGAGACACGGAGCAGCTGGGGGAGAGTCCCCAGCAAGCACTGGGGTCTAATGCTCCACTCAACCCTCTACACAACACTCCCTGCAACCAAAAAACAGAAAAGAACTTCATTTAAACACTTTCTACAGATATAAGAAAAACTAATGCCCAAGAGAAAGGTATTTTTCTCATAGGATTTCACTTGTCAGGTCAGATGGGTGGTGTGGTGAGAGGGAGGTGATCTAGACCCTCTGAGATTCTCCATGGGTGTTAGACTTGTCCTTGAGCCAAGGAGAGAGACCCAGGTATACAACACTGCAAAATCGGTCTGTGCAAACACCTGAGCAGTCATACTGAAGAAAGGGAGATGTGGGAAAGCAGCTTAGGAAAGGAACAATAATGGAGAAACTTGGGAGAGCTCCTGGCCTCACTTCACATCAATAAAGCCTCAAGTAAAATACATTAAAAGAAATGATAGGTTATTGGGAACAGCCTTGCTGAAACCTTTTATTACATCCCATGCTAGGATGAGGTTGTGATTACAAGTTATTCAAACACACACACAAAAAAAAGAAAGCAAAAGCCTCTAATAATTCTCACCGTATCGACCCTTCTCAGTGATTAATGCTGATACCCAACAATTTTGGAAAACACCAATTGCTTGTGGTTTGAGATAATTATTTTATTGTCAGTCAAAATCCAAGCAATTTACTTATTTCCAATACTGGTCCCTAACTCACTCTCAGGCACGGCAGGATTTATTTGTTTATCAGGAGGGAGCATCCTTTCAGGAAGGAACTTAGATCTCATTTGATCCTCAAGTCATCTTAATTCGAACCAACACCAGCAGGGAAGCAGGGTTAGCATCAGTCATCTTGGCTTGCGCTGCCTAAGCAGACAGAGAACTTATCTACATTCTCATTAGAGAGGAAAATTTTAAAACCATCTTCTCCACAAATTACCATCGCTCTCCCTGGTAATGGCTGCAAGGAGCTCTTTTTCTTACAGTTTTCTCTCACTCACTCTGTAGTCGGAACCAATACTTCAACCCAAAAGATCAGCCTCTGATGCAAATCACCAGAAGAGACACAACTGAAGGCCAATGAACCTTCACATTCTCTTTTTTTTTTTTTCCCTGAGGGCTGTAATGCCACAAAAACAGACAAATCTTTTGCACCATAGCTTATATCGCTATTAGAAAATAAATGTGATTTCTGCAACGTAAGGACAAGGCTCTTCAGACAAGGCAAAGGCCACCCAGGCGAGCACATAAAGGAAAAATTAATAACTCTAACCCAGGGAGAGCTGCTGGCCTGCCTGTATTCCTCAATCAAGCTAAGTGATTACCAAAACCCAATGGGAGAGAGGGCTGAAAACCTTGTCCTTTGTCTAAATGGAGCCAAGATTTCTGACGTAGATATAGTGAAGGAGAGAGGGTGAGGCAAAGCACTCTAAAATGTGATACATGCTGCAGCACATTAAAACTGCAGACTCGAGAAGGAACTGGATTACTGCAGATTAAAAAGACAGCCAGGACGCCAGGATTCCTGTTAGAGCAGGGCTGACAGATAGTGGGATGCACACACTGTCCCAAAGGAGCTGACAGACTCTGGGGAGATGCTGACAGTGCTGAGTGCACGTACACGTAGAGCAGGGCTCTGCTGTGCCCATATTGGACCCCAACCCTTAATTAAGGCAAAAAAATAAAAATAAAATTGCATGAGTAACAAATACTGAGCCATGCTTGATGAGAGATAACAGCCTCAAGTCGCACCAGTGGAGGGTCAGGTTGGATATTAGGAAACATTTATTCTCAGAAAGAGTGGTAATGCATTGGCACAGGCTGCCAGGGAGGTGTTCCAGAACCATGGAGATGTGACTCTGAGTGATGTGGTCAGTGGGCATGGGGGGGGTAGGCTGGGGTTTGGGGCGTCTTTAAGGACTTTTCCAACCTTATTGATTCTGTAATTCAAGATAGGCCCATCCCAAGACTGCAATTAGTGGATGGATGGAGACAGAGTTGGAGAAGGTAGAAAATGCTCAGCTACCGGTAGGATCTTTTGTGGGCAGAGAGGAGGAATGCACAGCCAACCCTGAGCCTGCACAAATGAGCAAATCCCTCTAGACTTACCCCCAGCTCCAGGAGGCAGCACCTGAGGGCTGATAACAAATGGGCTCAGCTACTCGTACTCTGAGATAGGTTAAACCAAAGACACAAAGCCCAAGGCAGGGCTGCTGCTTCAAAGTAGTGCATCTGAGCTTGTGACAGCACAGCCACTTCTCAATGCATTCTAGTAAAAGTATCAGCTGGAGTTTCCAACTTGAGGTTTGCAGAAAGGCCCCTGCTGCCTTCCCCTTCCTTCTGACAAACTGCAGGCACACACTTTTTCAACACGAGCTATAGCTTCACTGCACTCATTTCTGACAGCCTTTTGCTTTCAGAGCTGCATAGGACCAACCAAGCCTCATATTTTCTATTTCACTCCTCACTCTTCCCTTCTCTGAGTCTTTATTTCTGCTGCGAGGACAACATCTGACCGTAACACTGCCAACTTCTCATACTTAACATGCGTGGGCTGTGCTGGCATCCCTCTGCTGTATGTGAAAGCACAGCAGACATTCCCCAAAGCAGCTTGGGACAAAATGTGACAAAAGGAAAAGGCCAACCCTGATGTGAATGATTCTCTTTAGGGAGCTGCTCTGCCACTATAATAGCATGTAATGGCTGTTGGAATAGCATATGTCAAAACAAGGCGGGGAAGAGGATTGCTGTTGTTGTGAAAAAGACATTTGGATGCATAATTTCTTTTAGCAAAGCAAACCTGATTGAATACTGTTCTGCTCCAGCATGAAGGTGTGATCACAAGCAAACTCTTGAAACGGTTAAAAAGAGGTGATTCCAAAGTGCACGTTCCACAAGGAACAGAAACACAACATTTAGCCACCAGCCTGATGGTGGGAGCTTTGTTACTGCTTTGGAGAGGGAAGGGAGCTGGTGAGGAACATACGGAGGAGGGAAGTGTTAAAGGCACAGGTGAAGGTTATCTCCTGGGCTGCCAGATGAGCCAGAAGGGAAGAAAACCAGCATGGATGAACCGAGAATTTTTCCTGAGGCTCCAGGAGAAAAAGAGAATCCCAGTTGGTACTGGGACCTGTCCTGGTCAGTAGCTTTGTTGATGATGGCATTGAGTATACCCTCAGGAAGTTTGCAGGACACCACGTTGGCAGGAAGTATCAATCTGCCTGGGTGTAGGAAGGCCCTATAGAGGGATCTGGACACACTGGACAGCTGGGCTGAAGCCTATGGGATCAACAAGACCAAGTGCCAGGTCCTGCACTTTGGCCACAACAATGACTAGGTACAAATTTTAGAAACTGCATATTGAGAACTGTATTGACACACTTCATAATCTCTATGACTTTCATTTCCCATCTATAGAGATGGTCCAAACTCCACTGTGTACAGTATCTGTACACAATATGCAGATGGAGACTAATAAGAAATGCTGTGGGACCAGACACAGGATGCTGTGCTCAGGAGCACAGGCATGGGATGATAAGAAACAGGACACAACGCTGGCACAGAGGCCACTGTGGCTATAAGCAGTGTACCAGACATCAGTTAGATGACAGATGTAGACTGGGACAAAACTGACTTAGGGTAAAACAAATAGAGTATTTAACATACATAAAAGCCACCATATACAGCAAACTGAGATACATAAAGCCAGGAATAGGCACGGAAATAAAAAACTGTGGGTGTTACAACTCTAACTGCATAATCATTTCTTTTTCTGCAAAAATAACGATGTCTAGACTACTAACAATGGTGTCTCCTCTGTTAAGATTTCTGGTTCAAACAGAATCGCAGAACTGTTAGAGTTGGAAGGGATCTTTAAAGGCCATCTGTTCAAGTTCCCCTGCAAGGAATAGGGTCATCTACAGCTAGATGTTACCTCATATTTGTGGTGGCTTAGGATAAGCAACCAACAAGCTCCACCAACATTTTAAAGAACTGAAGTCCACCATACCAGCACCCCCCGCACCAACGATTTCAACCACACATTCCAGAAGTCACAACGCTGTAAAACCTCAAGAAGCAAAAGCCACAGCTGCTGTTTGTTTGGAAACGACTCCATGCATTTTGAATGCACAAAACAAATTACTGCAAACCTCAGAGCAGCAAAATTAAAGGCTGAGTAAATGTCCTGATCCTCTTACTGCTATCATACTACAGACAGCAGGATCTTCCAGTTACACACACTGCATCATGGAAGATTGGCAAACACTGTGGCATTAACAAGTGATTGGGAAGCATGCCCTTGTTCTACACTAGTTCAAGATAAGTTGCTGTGTCTTATCCCGTAGTCTGTACAATAATGGTGGGGTGGTGCTGCCACACACGGAGAGAGCATAAACACTCCCAGGAAGTGGGAAAAAAGAATGGTCACAGCAGCCACCACCAACACGGACATAAGAGGTTTTGATCTCCATGGAGGTGTACAACAAAAGTAATTTATTTTAACATTCATGAGGAGTAACTAAAAGATGACCCAGGAAGCGTTCATTAGGTTTGAGTCCATCTAAACCAACAGCAGTTGTTGCTGTAATGCATGAACGTTTTATCCCAAAAGAGGGAGAAGGGAAGGATGATGCATTTTTATTCGTTCTCAGAAAGCTTACAAACACAAAGTTTGTGTTCACTTACTATGCACCACTCAGGAACAACTCAAACAAGCAGAGAAAGGTTGAAGTCATCTCCCACAACACGGAGAGATCCCAAGGTTCTGCCAAAATGCCCTTTACATCTGAAGACAGAGCATTAAAACACCAACAGAGATCCAGAAGCACATTCAGACTTTCCTTCTGCAGAACCAGAGGCTATCAGAATGTTTTTTGGAGGATCAACTTCTGTTTTGATGATATCATTTATTTTTATCATTTAACTTCATTTTTGTCTAAATTTTGCTGGTTAGAGAGTCAGCTGATAGACTGTAAAGCTGACAGCCTCATTACAGAAGCATATAAATTGCTTTTGCTCAGCTGGAGTTAATGTAGGACCATCTGACTTCCCAGAATTGACATTTCAATGATTCTGTTTCTCTGGCACTTTTTCACTGACCAGTACAAAAATCTAAACTGTCTCTTTGCTTTGCCAAGCTGCCTGTGGATCAAGTTACTCATTCTCCAGGGATTTTCAGCATGTCAGCCATCAGACCAGGTAAACCCAATAATAGCTGAGCTGAGAGTACCTACTCCAGTACTTCTCGCTCTTTTGTACTATGGATGTTAGAGATAAATCTCAAAGTTCTGAAGGCCACAGGACAGAATATCTCCCCAGGAGAAGGAGATGTGTGAAACATTTTAAAGATGAAAAATGCCAACTGTAAAAGTTTGGTACTTATTGAACAAAAAAATAAGGAGAATCAAGAAGAAATAACATTTAATCTCCATTTAAGAGAATCGTGACAGAATCAAACACAAGGCTGACAAAATCGACTACTGTGGGTATTCTGCAACTTGCTTCAGATAGGTTTTCAGTTATCTTCTAGAGAAACTTTAATAAAGCATCTGCAGTAGCTTTGCAGGATCTGCTGCAATCTATCAAGCGAATTATCTGCAAACTGAAGTATACGAAGTCATGATGTTCTAGCTGCAGAACTCACTGCCTTGTCTCCTCTTGTGTGCCCTTATCTTGCACCTTGTTGGTTACCATCACCTTTCTTCAAGTCTTCCCCTTGCTGTGCCATATCCCAGGTTAAGCAGAACAACATCCCTCTCTAAACCATATTTTGCTTGTACAGAATGGGAAGTTAGTCACTCCTTGGCACTGCTCGTGGAATCCCAAGGATGAGCACTGGACAGCCCTTCCTATTCCCAAAACTCACCGTGAGCAGAGACAGGCAGGAGTGACATGCCCTGACCCAGCTGAATTGAGACAAACTGCAGATCCATCTCCTCCAGAGCTGTGATGAGGCAAGTGCAGTGGTTAAGAAGTTGTCTTAAAGTGAAAGTCAAGTCAATTTCAGCTTTAGAAGAAGGACATAGATTTCAGAGGGCTAGATTTAGTTGAGAAGACACTTAGAAAAAGGGTTTGGAAGAGTCCATGAACATGTCCAGCAGATTCCAAGTTTTATAAGCCCTGTACAATAAGTCTGGTCTGTCCAGATGCCCCAGTAGAACAATGAGGGCAGTTCTTTTGGTCTCTTGTCAAGTTTGGTGGATTTCTTTTTATTCTTAACAACACACCTCCTGCTGACATAAGCTACACGTTGTCCATCCCTCATGCTCTCCTTTGAGTGCCCCTGATAAGACACCACACAAAGCAGCCTGTAACAGGACATCTCCCATTCCCCACTCCCAACAAAGGACACTCTGAACAGTTCAGTTCCTTGCTCAACTTCAGGTTTTTTCTATGAGTTCATACATGTCCTTGGTTTTCTTTGTGCCTCTGTCTGAAACAGATCATCTTCCTTCCTCTTAAAGAAGATTGTAGAAGGGGAAGGAAACAATATCAAAGAGTCATTT
>JAPSGF010000001.1:52568915-52599523 GCA_035772895.1 Perdix hodgsoniae | reverse complement strand
AAATGACTCTTTATGTAAGTGTTTACCTGATAGAAAAAGATGGGTGATAGGTGAATCCGAAGCAAAAAGACTGATCCTATTGCTCCTTCTCTCTTCTCCCCAAAACAGCACAGTACAAAAGTCCCATCTACCTCTTAAAGACAATGTCAGCTCAACTTCTCCCTCCTGACTGCAACAGCTCCAAAATGAAGGCAGTCCAAACTATTTGGATCTGGTGACACACAACCCAGCCAGGCACTTACAGACAGCACAGAAATTCACACCTGCTTTGTCCTCCAGGTGCCTGGCTCAGCACTTGGCAGCTGACCCAACCTGACAAGCTTCACAGCAAGCTTTTCCAATTTGCACAAGAGTAAATAAAATATAAGTGAGCTAGAAAAAAAACAACAAACTGTCTCTGGCCACATGATTTATTCTATATCTGAAATTTTGGGAAAGACAGCTTTTTCAAGAAGAAAGAGGAAAGGTGGTAGAAGATGAAGGCTGCAGTATGAAATAACATTAATACAAAACACAAAAATATGCTGAGTCCTTATGTTCAGAAAAAGCTGTCTAGAAAAAACTATAAGGAGCATCCTCCAACAAGGCTCTGCTCTAGGGCAAGGAGCCCTCATGTCCCTGAGGAGGAATCAGTGCCATCTTCCTCCTCTTCCTTCATGCTACATGGGGACACACCTTGGAGTTTATCAAACTCTGCATTTCTTGACCACAGCAAAGCATTGATACCCTCAGTCAGGACTGATTCATCCAAAGGCAGAGCCATCCATCCTGCTATGTACAGTCCTGACCCAGGCAAGTAGTTAAAATGTACTGAGTACCAAAAAAACATGTGCATTCCTTAAAGGTACCGAAGATTCTGCACCAATGAAACGTGTAGAATAACAGCACAAAGCTACTGAAGCAACTCTTACCACAACCCTATGTTTTCTGCATTCCCCCTCACGTAGCTCTCTAATACGGCTTCTCAAAGCCAACCAGAAAGTCATTATAGACTTAGAGTTACTTCCCTTGCACAGCTTCTGCCCAGCCTGGTGAGTTAACAAGACCTGTTAAACAGATCTGACATGCAAATCATCCAATATAATGTTTTTCAAGAAAGAGTTAGTGGGACAGGAAACATCAGCCTGATGCAAACTCAGTCTGCCCTTGGAGAGCAGCCCTCCCACAGAGCTCTTTAAATACACTCTTTGATTTATTTCAGAGGAGGCTAACAATGCTCAGGCAGGCTGGAAATGGGACTACATGGAAAGAATTAAACATCTAGGGGAAGCAACAGTTCATATAACTCAACACGTAAAAGGGGTTTGGGGTTTCTGCAGTTGGTGAGCCTCTCAGTCCAGCTAGATCATTAAGAGCCACATACATTTTCTGCATGGATGGGTTCAGCTCTCACTGATTCACCTTTCTAGGCAGAATAAACTAACACAGCCATATAGCACAGCGTCTACACACACAGCAGGAATAAACTGGTTAATGCTTTAGACGGGCCTTAAGGGTTTGTCTTGCTTAATGCTTTCACCACAGGGTCCCAAGACTGGACCACACAACCCTGAAGAAATGTCAGTGGTGCTTACAAGAATGCCACTGAACCAGCAATGGGCAGCTTAGCAACTCCCCAGCACACTTCACCCTCACAGGACTTGTATGCCTGTGCCAACACACCTCAAGGAAAAGGCACTGAAATTTCCCCAGGAATTTCAGCTGAGACACACAACGCTAAGCTCTAGGAATGATCACCAGGCCTGGAGTATGCAGAGAGCTTTTCTCCCAAGCTAAAGCCACAGGACACTTTGTTTGGGACTCATTCCAATTTAGCCAAGTATGTTGGAGACCTGCTGAGATGTCCCAGCACAACAGGCTGTCCCAGGCAAGATGAAGAGGAGACATGTCCTCCATGAGGGTAAGGGAAAAAAGGGTTTATTCACTCACCCAGACCCTGGTTCTGCTGTTCCCACTCAATGGCATCAGGAACCTGGTAGGACACCCCAGCCAGCTGGGCTGCAGGGTTCTCCAGGCCAGCTATGGGCTCCTGGGAGGTCTCGCCTGGAAGCGTGAAGCCTGGCAGCTCTGTGTCACCTTCCATGCTTTCATCCATAGAATCTATCTCTTTGTCCTCTTCATCTTCCTCTTCCTCCTCTTCCTCTTCCTCCTCCTCTTCATCCTCTTCTTCTTCCTCAGCCTCTAGCCAAGAAGACACGAAAACAATATCAGGAAAGGTCCTACAAAACAGAAGGTTCATACATCCCTATCAATGAGCTCATTTCCTTGCCTTTCCAAAGGCAAGCCACCTTAACAAAGCCCTGCCTGTTTTTTGACATGAGAGACTCCTAAAAAGATAAAGCACAGCATTTACGTCCTTTGATGATCCAGCCAAAGTGGTGCAGTGCATTGGAGTAGCTTTGATAGAAGATTTGTGGAATGTACACATCATACCTGCTGTAAGCAAAGCAAGCTGCACCTTAGCAATTACATGATGCTTTGCTCTTCTCCCTTCTGCTGGGGGATGTAGTGGCACAGCTGCTCCTCAGACTAACTGAGGGAACTTTGGGGAATCTATTCAGTGTTGGGTACCCATCTTACAGATGGAATTGGCCTAGGGAAGTCAATGCACATTAAAAAAACAAGGCATTCACTGTGCTGTTACATGGTGTTACCTGTTGCCCAAGGAGGCTGTGGATGCCCCATCCCTGCAGACATTCAAGGCCAGGCTGGATGTGGCTCTGGGCAGCCTGGGCTGCTGGTTGGTGACCTGCACACAGCAGGGGGTTGGGACTGGATGATCATTGTGGTCCTTTGCAACCCAGGCCATTTTTTTTCAGCATGTTTTTTCCAGCTCACCAGACAGACAGGACAATTACACTTGCCACCTTTCAGTTTTAGCTCTGCATTTCATACAAATGAGCTGCTATCTGAATTTAGTTGCATCATCCTGCTATAGCATGTCTTTCAGTATCTGAAAAAGAAGGTCCTGCAAACAGTTACACTGAATGGAGCTTACAGGAATGTAGCCTTACATTCCCTTTATGTTTTAGAAATACATTCTATCTTATGATGTGCCCATAATCTTCATCAAGATAAGAATTTTCTCCATCAAACTATATGCTTCCATACAGAATACACAGCCTCTGTACACCTGAGTACAGCACCTGGAGAGTCTTTGCAGGAAACCTGCAAATTAAAGTAGGTCTTGTGCCTCTGCTGAGAGCAACACAGCTGTAAGCCAAAGATTTCCCAAATGAAACAGCAAAGGTGCTAAGCAGCCAGCACTATGGAGAACACCACCATGAGCACATTTTCCCTGAATGGACTGGGTTGGAAAAAAAAAAGTCAGAGAAAACAGCGATCAGATTGTATCTGAAAATCTACCTTGGAACAAGGTTTTTAGAAGGCTCCTGTGATTTTAGCAAGCTAATTGGAGACACCTGCCAGGAGCTGGCTTTGAAAAAGCAGATATCCATCTCTGCGCTTTCAAACTCCAGCAGGCAGCCAAGCTGAGCACCTGAATTGAAAGTGCCAAGACTACTTATCACGCCTGAAAATCACCCAGCTCCATCCATCACCCCACAGCCACAGCATGAGGATGAGGGTAGCACAGCCCTCACAACGCAGCTGCACCAAGGGGAAAAAAGGGCTAATTCACATGTCTGAAAACAGCTTCGTAACCCCCCTACCCCACAATGCCATCAGCTTGCCTTCATGCAAGGCACAGTGCAGAGCACCACTTGGTGGTCACAGATAGGAAATTGTGCTTCTGAAGAACTGCAGACCACACAGAGGTCAGGGGTACACAAGGATGGAAGGCACGGGCAGACTGCTTACAGCACCCACTGGTCCCAGGGGATAGAGAAGAATGCATGCTAGGATGACAGGCAACGGCCTTAAGCTGCACCAGGAGAGGTTTAGGTTGGATATTACAAAACATTTCTTTCTCAGAAGGAGAAGTAACAGACACATGCTGCCCAGAGAGGTAATCAAGAGCCATGCTGCACTTAAGGATCTGGTTGGGATGGGTGAACTGTTGGTCTAGATGACCTTAGAGGTCTTTTCCATCCTCAGTGATCCTATAATCTTGTGTGTCATACAGCCAGACCCAAAAACTGCAGGCACATGTGTCACATCAGAGCCTCTTTGCAAAATTATGTTTTACCTCCTACACCAGTCCAGCTTGGCACTTCAGATACCTCCACAGCAACTCCAAAAAGGAAACTGAAATGACCAAAACTGCAAAGCCCAGCAGATGTGGACAGCATTTAGACTGATGTGTAAATACATCAGCATCCCCTTGTGAGTTAGTTATGCTGTGGAACATGCTTGCAAGTCTTCAAGGCTAAGCTAAACTTCTCCTTACACAGGAGGCAAGATGATCATACAGTGAAACACAGCCCATGGCCAACACGCTAATCTCTAATAAAGAAATGCAAACAATTCTCCTGGTAATTGTGTGACACTATCCAAATCATGCACTCAGGTGAAGAGCAGCTGTAGGAGCACTTCTGCACACCTGGCCCTCCTTTGCCAACCAGACCAGACATAACAAGCACAGTACTCCTACTGCAAGTTCATCTTGCTCTGTAGACCTTCAGTGTCTTGTTGTTTTCTTACCATTCACAAAATTCTAGTTATCACGTGTCACGTGCAATGTGACCCTAAAAAGGCCTAAGTAGAGTAAATGCTGTCTCCTCTCAATATGACATCAGGACTGCAGCACTAAAATACCATCCATTACATTCCTATTCCCTCCTGCAGTAAGGGTGATGCATAAGCAGACAATGGGAGAGTTACCCCACCTCCACATGTTGAAAAATGCAAAACCTGACCCTCTGACAGACTAAATAAGCACTGTGTTTTGTAACGGGCTCAGTTCTGCTCGACTGACACAGAGGAAGAAAAATTGAGAATTTTAACACTTCCCTGCTGTGACAGCACTGCAACCTAAGCAGCAGGAATCCCCATAAAAATGAGATTCCTGTTTCACCTGTCAACAATTTTGGTTTTGAAGGACCTGACAACCTTGTAACAGGCATTGAAATGTTGAGTTTTTGAGAAGCTAGAAGAAGGCACCAAGAGAAGTATGAGACAATTTTATGCAAGCTCCCAACTTTATAATTTGCCATAAGAAGCAATGGTTCAGTTTTACTATAGGGCACCTGCACCACTGCTGAAGCCCATAGCATAGGAGGCAGCTACCCATACCTTTAGATATTTTCCACTGATGTTTAAGAGTCACTGTCACATGTTCACTGGCACAGGTTGCCCAAGGAGGCTGTGGATGCCCCATCCCTGCAGGCATCCAAGGCCAGGCTGGATGTGGCTCTGGGCAGCCTGGGCTGCTGGTTGGCGACCTGCACACAGCAGGGGGTTGGGACTGGGTGAGCACTGTGGGCCTTTGCAACCCAGGCTGTTCTATGATGTGTTTTCACTCTCCACCAGACTTAAACCATTATTTGCTAGATTTTGTGCACAGAAGTATCTTCCTACTCTATGAGCAGCAAGGCTTACTGAAGGTAAAAAGCTTGACTTTCACAGTGAGTTCAAACAAGTAAGAAAAGAAAACAAGTTCTTCAACATGTAAGAAAAATCTTGTAAAAAGTTGCAAGACAAAACATGGAGGTCTCAATCGCTGTTCTTTGCACCAGACCCAGAGGACCCAGTGGTGTCTAGACAGTAATGCAAAGCATCATTATAGCCCACAGTAGTCTTAGACTGTGATAATACCAAATACTCAGCACTGTGGAGTCTGAATGCCTATGAGCACCTGATGAGCACCAAAGCTGCAATTGATCAGAAGCCGGTACTAATTGGCTTCCAGTGGTGAGCCCAGTTCCCATGACTTCAAGAACCTTTGCTCCTATGCCAGCACTGAGCAAAGCAGCTCAAGAGCTGAGCTACCACTTCAGGGAGCTACAAGGCAGGCCTGGCTCCATCTGAACACAAGCTAAGAGGAGCAGGAAAGCACTATGGAGCACTAACAGCCACCTGACAGCAACCTACAGGGATGTTATCCAGCACAGTTCTACTTTTCCAAGTCTTGGCTTGCCAAAACCCACCAGGGAACTCAAGGGACCTTACAGAATCATAAGATGACTAACACCGAATAAGACCCTTAGCATCCTCCAGTCCAACCATTCACCTATCACCAATATTCCCCACTAAACCATGCCCCTCAGTACAACATCTACACATTTCTTGACCACTGTGGCACATGTGTGCACACAGCACAGGAAGCAGAATTGGGTAATTAAGGACAAGACTAGGAATGAGGGGTGCATGACTGCAGAAAAGGAAGAGTCTCCACTAAAGGACTTCTTTCAGTACACTTGTAGTTTGGGAATACAGCTCATTTTCTGCACTGCTTTTGTAATCACAGATGTGTCAAGACAGAAGGACCTTTCTAGGAGAACTCTTACTAATCAATTGCTTTCATGTGATCAGTGATAATGCCACCATCTGATGCTTCCAAAATGCTGCTAAGAGCTATCACTTGTGACAGAGCCCAACTTGGAAGGAGATGACTGTCAGGAGAGTAGGAAGGCTCTAATCCTGCCCAGTTTTCTGGGTTGCATAGGGACACCTAACGTGGGAGTAGAAGCTGTCCAGGCTCTGAATTGCACAAACACCCGCTGTGAATGGAGGTATTCAATGCCTGGCCTGCTGCACAGATGAGAAAACAGAGCACTGAGAAGAGTACATCAGTTGGATGGGTTCTTATCACACAAAGCAAGGCACTGACCTTAACTCTGCGCACCTTTCAAGATAAGAGGAAATGGAACTTTCTCCCCCCTGCAACAGGGAGCATTCCCTGCTACATCTAGGAGAGCAAACAGGACAGCAGGACTGAACTATGGGGGTTCCTTACGAGCTGCAGAAAGTTTTCAGCATCCAATTGACAAAAACAGACTGCAGAAAGCACTCCCCAGCAGAGGGCTCTATAAAGATGGTAACGATTTGGATTCTGATCCCAATCTTCCTCTCATATCTGAGGGGATTCACACTTACTTTTTGAATCCTGGTTTTTCTCTCTCTCAACACAATGGAGCTGATGCATGTGTAGAGAAAAAAAAAAAAGTATTCCAGCAGGAACAACAGTCTGCTCCTGTATTAAGTTCAGAAACAATCATTCTTAAGTGCTGCATTTCCAGCAGCATTCACTACAAAATTGCTTTCACACTGAGCCTGGCTAAAGTGAGGGTTCAGCAGCAAACAGCTATTTTAAAGTTAAAAAAAATAAAAAAGAAATCAGAATACTGCAGAAAACTTATTACACTTCGTGCTGTGTAAACACAGTAGTTCACTGCACAGCAGCTCCTCCAGTCTGGAGTAGGCTGGACAGATTTAAAAAAGTGATTTATCAAATGAGGACATTTGAATCAGTCCAGATTTAACTAGCACGACCTGTAAGTTGATAGAATGGAAGAAGATAAACAGTTTACTTCTCTTAACAAAGTGGTTTCCTACAGAGGATGCCTGTAGCATGGTATTTCCCCCTCCCCCAAAGTTACAAAGGAGTTCTCATACACAAATCCCTCTTTCCATTGCAAAGAAAGCCATTATCATGTCTCTCTTCAGAAGTACATAATTTAGCTACTCTACTTGGGAAAAGAGTAACTAACAGACCAAGGGTTGAGAAAGTGTTTGATTTAAGCTGCTTTCTAGACAAAAGCACAGGTGTAATCAGCATGGATCCATTGCTGACGACATGAATTGTGGGTGTTACTACAGGCAACAGCCTCCAATATCCAATATAATGGATAATACCAAGGTTAACTCCAGCCCTAACACCAAAGGTGAAGATGACTGCCAGCCCACTCATCTCTAGACAAAGCCTCAAGCCACTCAAAGCACGAAGCTCCAGGATTATCCTGATACAGAAGCTAAGTCACCTGGGTGGTTTTGAAAGAGCCAAACCATTCCGCAGCATTGTCTGCCCTGCTCCCCAGGCCCAGAGCACCATGGTGAAGCCTCACAAGCAACAAAGCCCTACATGGGCTGAGACCCCAGGCAGCAACAGCTCAGAAGAAGAGCTCCTTGCAGAGCACTCAGAAGGAACTGCCATATACCTGCTGAGCTGAATCCTCCTCTCTAGAGCTGGAGGGTGAGCTAATCCCCAGATTAGGAAACAAAAGCTTCATTAAAATCTTCACCCAGAGCCCAATTACATCCCAACAGCATCTGTAGGGGGTTTCTGTCACTTTTGTTCAACTGGGGGATAAACATGGGAAAACTACAACCTTAAGATATTTTTTAGACAAATGACAAGTCACATACAGCTAGAAATTTTGAGGTGCTTATCGAGAACAGTAGAATGGATCTGACTGAGCCAGGTCACCTAGCCTGCAGAGTGGTGGCAATCAGGATCAGGTATCTAAGAAAGAAGTGCTAGAATTTTTTAAATACGTGGTTCTTTGGTACAAAGGAGAACTAGGAGTGAACAGCCATCTTCTTTGAGGAAGATCAAGGTCAATCCGTACTAAAGGGACAGCAGTTCCCACTTCAGCAGCAGAAACAAGCCAGAAGCAATAAGTGTGCACCAAAAACATGATTAATTCATTTTGCATGTGCTTTGTCTTAAATCTTCAGATCCCTGCCAATTCAGCTGATATCCAGAAAAACTGGTGGGGAATTACAGCCTAGTGTGGTTAACTAGCCTGATGCTAAGTGCCCTTCTTATTTACAACCCTGCAACCTCATTTAAATCTTTAATGGGGTTGCAGAGATTTAATGAAGCAGGTCTAAATGCATATAGTCAGGGTCCAAATAGCAATTGAACTCAAAGCCTTGATTTCCATTTAAAAATAATTAACACTGCGCATCAGAAAAAAAATGCCTTGTACTGCAATGGCTTAAAAGTAAGGAGAGTTTGAAGAGTCATTAAAAAAAACTTGAAAACCAAGGACCAAGTACGTACCATTAAAATAGCATGGATATGTTTTGTGCTATATGATATGTTCCACTGTTCTGGAGCAGCCTTTAATGTAATCACTGAAGTAAAACAGAGTTAAACCTGAAACCAAGATGCAGTGATCAAGTTCCCTACAGCTGCAGGACACAGGATTTGCTAACCCCAAAGGCAAGTCCAGCCCCATATCTTTGAACTGCTGAAGGACTTCCCAGCCAAACATTGCATTGCACAGACATGCACCAGCTCACCAGGGACAGTGCTGTACTGTCCTACAGAGCAGACACTTAGACATAGATGATCCAGACATCCTACAACTGATTTTCCCTATGCAAGTCAAATGTGGAGCTGCCCAATTTGTCTATGCTTTGCTTAGCCATGTGTTGCAAGGCTCATGAGAGCGGTCTCCCCATTGCTCAGCGACCACAAATATTGCCCACTGCCCACATCCCTCAGTGCCACATCTCCACAGTTCATGAACACCTCCAAGGATGGCGACCCCACCAGTCCCAGGGCAGCTGTGCCACTGCACACTTTCTGAGAAGTGTTTCCTAATATCCAATGTGAACCTTTTCTGGCACAGCTTAAGTCCATTACCTCATCCTATTTTGTTAGCAAAGCATGGCTCCATAAAATAGACACAGCCCTAGTATCCTCACACCAGCATTAACCTGTGTTAACAACTGTGTTCAATTTATAATTTGAGAACCAAGGTGAAATTCTATCCTTATTAGCCAAGAGAAGCTGCAAATCAAGGCTGACTATATCTATATTTACGTATTTGCTCATTCAACACAATTCTTGGCTGAATGTTTTCTCCTCGATGTGCCTTCCCAACCCCAGGATTACTCCTCCACCATAGCAACAAGGACTTCACCAGCTACATGTTCACCAGATTCATCAGGAGCTCCTCATATTCAAGAGCTATACAGCTCAGACTTCAAGTTGCCTGTTTGCAGAGCTACTGGCCTGCTCCTGACATCACACAACAGGCAGAGCATCTCCCACAAGCTTCCTATGAATGCTGACCTGTGAAAACAACTCAGCCCCAGCAGCAGTGCTCAGATAAGCCTAGATGACTGAACAGGAACCAGCCCTAGGGCTTACATTGCTGTTGTAGTTTTGGATGTTTTCTTTTTATAGATCCACTTCAAAAAGTGCTGGGAAGCTTACAGAATGATCCTGAACAGATAAGTTGAACTAGATTTTCTCCTTGGATCCTTGAAGTCCTCCAGAGAAAGCTGCAATGTAGGGCTTTCCAAAGACATGCTGAAATTTTGGGCACGGGCACAAAATGCAGCATTAAGTCTCACAGAGAAGTAAGGCTCATCCTCAGCTGGGTCCTGTCCCCAAATCCTATAATCCCCTTATGGGATTTCTTTAGCTAGGAAGGGCAAGTAGAACCAGTCTCACTGCACAGTCCAGGCAGAAATATGCTCATTACTCTGCTAATCTCTCCAGAGCCTGTAGAGATGAGGACAATCCTATCTATAAAGCGATTCAAAACACCTCAAATTGCACAGACAAACAAGAGATTTATTTACTTTTTTTTTTTTTAAGTTATATGCAAGCCAAGCAGGTGAATATACTGATGCAATTAACTGCAGGCAGTTTAGCACAGATGGTCCCCAAGAAACAGAACTCTGAACAGCAGGGGTCCATATTTAATGATGAGCCAGGCCCTCAGCAAGGCAAGGCAACAAGCCATACTGAGCACTGTGGGAGCCAGGTGAGCTCACCCAGCTGCCTGCACTTCTTCCACTGGTCAGCAAGCACCAGGACTTCCCCAGGGACTTCATTATGTCTGCAGCAGTGAGGTCTGATCTTGCATCCACCTGCAGTCTGGGCACTCTGGGCTGGAGCTCAGCACAGCTCTGTAGGAAAGCACTCCTGAGCAAAATGCATCTGGAAGCATGTGGGTATTTGAGAGAAAGCACTTGATGGTGTGATTTGGGAAGGAATACATCAACACCACTCCACCCCGAGGTGGAGGTGCTCACTAACTACCATTACAAAAAGATACCAGTAAACAGTTGCAGCTCAAAAGCTTCCTCTGTGCTTAACTGGCGCAGAAGCATCTCCAAGCAGAAAGCCTGTCCTCAACTGGTATTTGTGTGTCCCAGCGTGTAGATTGGTGATCTATTGCACCAGGGAAAGTTCTGGTTCACCATAAAGTCTAAGTTATTCCAAAGAGTTTTAGACCACAAGGAAAAAAAAAGCTGTGCCAGATGTCATAAACACGCAGCATAACAAGGAGCACCACATCCTTTGGCTGACAGGCACCTGCAGAGCTGTGCCTCAGAGCCAAGGAATCCACATCCTTGCACTACTGGAGATCCATCAGGGTAAGGAGCATGTGCTGTCACTCCTGGCAGGTTTTAAAGCCAGCGGCAAGCCTGATAAAGGGCAGGAGCTGCAGCATCCTGCACATAGAGGGGAGGGCTCCCTGCCTTTGCTGTCCTCCAAACTAAACAGGAATTCAAGCTATTGCTTCATGCAGAGAAAAGATGCTGATTAGCTGTTGTCTGTGGCACCCCACATCTGATCACAAGAAAAATACCATCTGGCATGCCACCCCTGGAGGACTGCCAACCTTTGCAGTAAAATGTGAAGGTAGGAGAAGGTCAAGATAAAGGGAGGGAAGCAACACAGGCAGGAAGATTAATCCCTGCCAGGTGGTGTAGGCCCAGACACTGGGGTGCAAAATAGGGGATAGATGAGCAAACAAAAGAGTTAAAGTGAAAGAAACGACAGGAAGAATTGAAGCAATTCTCTACAGGAAAGTTATGGATGAGCCAAAGAGATCAGTGACAGAGCTGCAGATAGATTTTAGGAAAGGACCCACTTCATCAAAACCTTGTGTGAATTTGCATCAATGAGTTCTGGTGAACAACTGAACCAGAAGAGCATCTCAAAGAGGATGCATTCTTGACCTCCCTCAGCACTGCCACAGGAACATGAATGTGGCACCACTCATTCCAGCAAGGCCTGAGGAGATGCACACTGAGGTGGCCATCTCATGCTGAGTCTCTCCACTCACAGAGGAATCTCTGGCTATCTGAACATGCTCCCTTGACTGCTTGCTTGGTAGAGGCTCTGCAGTAGACGCCCAGAAGTAGCCAGTGATAATCAAACCCAGGCTACTGCTCTCACTTCCCCAGGAGAAAGCCCATGCCTCCTACCACAGCCGCTAGAAATCAGGTATTCTTCACAACACCTCACTGCTCATTTCCTGTACCGCCTGGAAGGCAACAGGTTTTCCAACGATTTTATTATCAACAGTAACACATGCATAGCCATGTACCAGACAGACCAATTGGAAGCCCACATTATTAAGGTAATTGCTCCTCTCCACAGGAAGCTGCCTGCCCTTTAGGCTTGGGAAAGTGGTACCTTCTGACTCCAGCCGATCCAACCCATAGGTTACAGCTGTACTGATCTTCCTCACAGCTGGAAGAGCTGTTCTCCTGACAGATGATGCCACTGATGCTGGAGTCACCAGGACCATTGTTTTGCTGGATGGCTCCTCTGTTTGCCCAGACTGTGTAGCCAACAATCCACCCAGAGATGGAACAGCCTTCTCACCAGTGACCAGCACCACATCTGTGAGATCTGCAGGAGACAAGAAATTTGGCACAATAATATTAAAAAAAAAATCACTGTTAGAGTTGGCACTGAGGGACACAGATCGGACTTGATGGTCTTTGTAATCTCTTCCAACCTTAATGAGCCTATGATTTAAGAATGAGCTCCTTAATGAAAGCTTAAGCTCAGGAAAGAAGCTATCAGACACTTGTACTCCTTGCTACATTAAGTGACTCTGCTGTAATGACAACTTCTCGTTCACGACAGCCAGCACAGGAGGTCCCCTTAGTGAGAACAACGTTATAGTTTTACTTCCATTGTTTTAAGGACCCATTGCAAGATTAAAGCCTTATCTGAGGCACCAGATAAGGTCTGAATCAAGTGACAGATCTAGCTGTTTATTGCAAAGATGAGTTACTTGAATTTATAATTAAATCCCAGAAGCAAATTAATTAGTGGTAATTGCTGTAAGAGCCTTCTCGCCCTACAGAGCAACCTTACTTTACGGGATACAGTGCAAATTGATTCTTTCCTTTGATGCCCTGCAATATAAGAACTAGCAGAAGTGCTGCCTAGCAGCAGTTTCATTGCAGCAGCACCTACTACTACAAAGGTCATTTTGTGCTAAGGGGACCCTTGCTACACTCCTGTCAAGAAAACAGGCTCCTGTATATACTTGTCAAGGTGACATCAAGCCAGCAGCTGGATAAACATGACAGCTTAAGTACTTCTCTATGAGCTACATCAACCCTGGACAGAAGAACAAGAACTCACCATTACCTAAAGGTCTCAGGGCAGGCTTCCAATGGCTTCCTAAATCCGTAGGAGAAAATCCCCTTCACTTCCACATTCTTCCCTAAATAAGTTTCTTTTTCCTCCTTTGGAACAAACAAATCAGCAATCCAGAAGTAATCCCCCCCCCCCCCCCCAAAAAAAAAAGGAACTGGCTTAAATGATTAAGGCTAAGAGTCAACTTGTGAACAAGGATGTATGTGAGAGTTTCACGTGGTGGTTTTGTTTAGGATAGCTACTTCATTTTCATTTGGGACAAAGATTATGCCCTGCTGGCACACCTTAACATGACTGATCTGCATAAGCATAAAGCAGCAGCAGCCCAGGACCAAAAGGCAAGGAAAAAAGGAAGTCTGACTCGGGAGGCTGTGTGAAGATTTCAGTGTACAAGCACAAAAATTGGTGCTATGCACCACTGTGTCTTTGTGGGAGAGAACCTGCCAAGTTTGAACCCTACCTTCCACACCCGGAGTTCTCACTGTGGAGGTGCCTGCAGCTGTCAGCATCTGGGTGGCACCAGGGGCGCTCAGCATCTGGGTGTCCTCTCCACTGGTTTCCTGGGGAAGGCTTGCAGCTCCTGTTCCCTGGGCAGGAGCAGGCAGCAGTGTCACAGCTGTCAGAGCAGCAGCTGCCTCCTGGGCAACAGTTGTTACCTCCTGCGTAAGGCCTGCAGTGAGAAACAGCATCAACACCAACTCACAGGACAGCTGACAGTAATAGAATAGGCATTTGAAGGACTGGCATCGTGTACTACTTCCAGAGTCACAGTGTGAACAGCAGATCTAGCAGGTTTGCAGCTTAGAAACAGATGAGGCCCCATGTATAGCACAAAAGTAGCAAAAAACCCCTAATCCTTGATTGGTTAGCCACCCCCCTATAGACAAGTAGACCTACCACAGCACTGCAAGTCCATGGTATGGAAACAGGGGGAAAAAAATATATAAGAATCAAGCAAGGTTGTCTGCATGGCATTTTTGGTGACTAACTCCCAGAGCTAAGAGACTCAAGTTGTGTAGAGTTTATTTTCTACTGCACAAGTATTATTTATAGCTGATGTTTTCCCAACACCTGGGAACAGCAGAAGGGAACCTGCTGAGAAGTCAAGTGGCTATAAATTAATCTAGAAATTAATCAGTCTTGTTTCAGCACCAGCATGCAATTAGCTTCATATCTCTTACAGCAGAAAACGCATCTTCTGGATGGAGAACAGAGGAAGTTGTCCTTTTGTCTCTATAGCCCAAAGGACAAAATTAAAGATGCCCAGCAGACATTAAAAAGTCCTTAGCCAGAGCTCACATCCCTAACCAGCCTAGGCGCTTGTCATTGCCCCAGAGAAGCCCCCAACATTTGACCTTAAAAAACACCTAGAAACGTTGTCAGTGGACTGAAGGTGTCATCTATGCAGGTAAGGCCACACAAACATTGCAGAATCAGAGCTCTGACTGAAAGGTAAGGAGACATCAAAGAATAACAGATCTCACCACAGATTTGGTTTTAGATCTGCTCTGACCATCCTTGCACAGGCAAGGAAGATTGGATTCACACTCTACTGGTAGAACTTGTTTCATCATCTCCAGTCAAGGGAGCAGCACACTAGAAGACTACTCAAAGCAGAATTACATCTGATCAAGGCAGCATGTCTATAACCAAGCTATGGCAACCCTCCTCAACTGCTACGGGAGCACCAAAATAGAAGGGTCTGCTTTGGAGGTACACTGCACACGAAAGCTTTGCTAAGTCATTAAAACAATCTCTTTAGTCTCATCAGCAGCAGCTTGATGCTTGCTAATATTCTACTGAGACCTTCAGTTTCACTTACATCCTTCATCCACAGCTGCCATAGCCTGTCCAGTCTCAGCTCTTGTTCACTACTGAACTCACCCTCTCAGCTCAAGGAGAAGGCACAGCTTAGGGCAGTTACTTCACATCACTCACGGCAGGACACCACCCAAAGGATTGGGTTATACATTAGCTTGGGCAAAGGGTCACTGTGTATAGGAACATCCAACATGAGGAGTACCTGATGCATGCAAGTTCCCATTTAAGCCACTACCCCCATACAAAGGTCCACAACTCTTCCTTCCTAGGGGAGGTAAATCACACATTTTTCCACTTTTCAACTCTAAAAAAAAAGGAAATACAGGCTCTAAGGAGCATCCCTCCTAAATTAACACTTAGAAACAAGTGCCTGTGAACAGACACATTTTACCTTCCAGTGAGCTCTCCAGAGTAGAAGAGAGATCAGGTGTTATGTCTGTCATCACATGAGCCTCTGGCTGTGAAGGAAGGATGCTCTTCTCTTCTGCTGTGACCACATTTATGTTTTCCAGAGAGTTCAGACCACCTGTGTCTACATCTGGCAAGTCCCCTGTGAGGGAAACATCATTGCTGGCTGTGGAAGCAACCAGTACATCTTCCTCATGCACTGCTGCAGGGGCTGTGCAGTTGATTTCCTTCATAAGCCCTGGAGTTGGTGGAGCAGATGCTGGGGATGGCAGCACTCTTGTCACATCATCCTCCACTTCCTCCATATCTCCCAAAGGGATCTGGGATGTTTCTGTTGCCACTTGGTCCTCTCCCATCTCGTCATGCTGCATGCTTTCCCCTTGACTTGCACTCCCTAGCTTGGTGTCATCCCAATCTGGGGGCATGGAATCAGCAGGGAGGCTGGAGGCAGCGCTTGCTGCAGTGGGCTGCTCTCCTTGCTCCACAGCTGTGTCTGCCCCCAGATGAAGGTAGGCCTCAGTGGTCACAAGTGGGTGGTTAGCAGGGGCTCCTTGTGAAGCCAGTAACCTCAGAGCACTGCCTGTGTTGGCTTCTGGCATTCCCACCTCAGAACTCTCACTTGGGGCTTGTGCCATTGGGATGATGAGGTAGTCATTTGCCCTTTCCAGGCTGGGAGTGCTGGGCTGTGACGTGGGCACCCGCTCACTGTGGGGCTGGGGTGCAGCTGAGGGGTACAAGCTGCTCTCTGCTATCTCCTCCTCTGCTGCAGCTGTGACAGAAGAAGGGTTTGGCAGGAGGCTGGCAGAGCTCTGCCCCACCTCACAGTCCTCTGCAGTGGTCACACTGATGGGTTCCTCCTGGACAGGAGGGCTCAGGGTGGTCACAGCTGTAGTCAGCATAGCGTTGAACTCTCCATTTTCATTCAGTTCTGACTTGGTGGGACTGAGCTCCTCTTCCACAGCAGCCAGTGCCCCAGGCATGGTGGTGCTGACATCCAGACCCTGGCTGCCTAGAAAGGTACGGCTTGGGCTTACAGGCCACGTTTCTCTTTCAGAAGTGAAAGCTTCATTTAGGGGCATCCCAGATGGCTTTGCTGACACTCCAGATGGCTCCTCAGAGAGCGTTTGCTCAGAAGGGCTCAGCTTGTTCATTAAATTCTGTATGCTTGTCCTTTCATCTTCTACCCCATTCCCTGTCCATGAGCTGTACTGGGCTTTTGTCATGTCCCTCTCCTCCAGCAGTGGATACGCAAGGCATGGTGGGCTAGAGGATAAGAGCAGGATGCAGCAGGTGACCACACAAACATTAAGTCCTATTGATCTACTCATAGCTGAAGAGGTGTGCATAGAAATCCACGAGGCTGACAAGTCCAAAAAGTAAGACCTAGGGAAAGAAAAAAGAATCCAGATTAAATACCCATAAACACATATTGACCCAGCGCCATAAATAACTGGACGACATGAACATTTGGAACTTGTCAGTTTTGCACAAATCCCTCCTACACATCCCAACCAATGGATCCCTGTGCCTCATTTTATTGTTCCTGACCTACTCAAAGCCTTATGCCTAACAAAAAAACAAATCTCAAGACAGAGATCAATACAGACCTTGCCAAGCCCTAGCCCCCATGGAGCACCCTAGCTATCAACCCAACAGGCATTAGCCTTCCAAGTTGAAGTTGATGATAAACCTGTTTGTCCTCCAGCTACAGAAAGAAGGCATGATGCTTGTCACACATTTAGGCCTAAGGAAGCTAACTATAGAAGGTGCTAGCACTGCAAGGCTGACCTATCAAGTACAAGCAACCACAGAGCTCCCCTTCATTTGGCCACTACTTGCTCAGTTTCACGAGCACCACTTTTACCTGCAAGTGGAAGAGGGACAGTGCGTATGAGGAAGGAAAGGCTGGGAATGTCAAAACCACCCCTTGATCTTCATGGGAATAAGCAGAGGTCACCTTTGCTCAAGGACACCAGGGTGAGTCATCCTTCCCTACCTCGCTATGCTCCTTGTTTGCGCATCCGAACAGCAAGCACGTAAATAGTTACATCTGTACACACACTGCATTGGTTGTTACAAGGGTGTATCACTCCCCCTCTCTTCATCACACGGCCATGCAATGCTGTGTGAGGTAACCTCTGCCACAGGGAGGGGGATTTCAGAAATACCCCATTTGTGCTAATGCATCCAACACAAAGGCCCTCTGTGTCCTGCTGCTCATACACATTTGTCTCTTTTTTGGACGAAGTTATTGTCTATGTCCAATCAGCTGGAGACAGCTAGAAAGCATATCATAGTAGGTCACACAGCTATTTGTGTATTCCAATCAGAAAATGGGCCTCTTAACTCCACACAGCACAGATTTCTCTATTTGAAGGCCCTCAGGAGGGCTAAGCATCTCAGGATCCATAAGTTTAGCTGTAGCCTAGAAGCCCGTCTCAGCATTCAGCCACAAACCAGGCTGCTGGAGTCAGATGCTGCAGGCTCCACACACACCAAGTCACTTTTCCCTTACTCCCTGCAGCCTTGTTCATCCACACTAGGGCTGCTGGAGGCACGGGCCACACACATACACCAGGTGCTCAGGCTCTGGACAGAAGCCACCAAGAAGATGTCCACCAGCAACAGCGCAGACACCTCCCACCACTTCAGCACTTCTTACCTCCAGAAGACCAGCATCCACCCATCCACTCTTCTACCTCATTCTTTACTAAAAAAAATAAAGTAGTAATGGAGAACTGACATCATTCAGCAACTCTCTTCCAGGTTAATGCTTTACATGCTTTTGTAGTCACAAAGCACCAGGACTATATTCTACAAGTCATAGTGTACAATAGCATGCATCTGGTTTGCTGTATGAACATAAACACATTCACATCACACTCATTACACAGTAACGTTTAGCTGAGATCAGACTATGAAGCATCAAGACTTGTCTTTTATACTTTAACTGAAGTGAAGGTGCAAATTAGATTAAAACAGTTTTCCTTGAAGAAATGGGCAGCCTTTAGGGTACACAAGATATTTTAGCAATAGTTAAGCCTGAACAACTTCAGATGTACATGAAAGATGACCATAGTATTCATCCTGCAGCCAAACACATTACAGATGTGTACATACGCATCTGTAGGCTTCCAGCTCTAGGTTCTCTGATAGCCTAAGACACCCAAAGAGGATGTTAACAGGAATACTGAAAATAATCTCTTCCTCAGCAAGTTTACTCCACCCTCAATAGGACTAAGAATAAGCAAAAGGGAAAGCTGCTCCAAAGCAGGCTGGATCTTAAAAGCCTGTTAAATAGAATGTTAAAAAGAAGCATTAAGAGCCTTTCCTCCTTCTGGCTAGGAGATAACACAGGTAATACTCTGTGCAAGCCTATCACTGCAGTTCCCAGGGAACTTTGGGCAGCCTCACACTGCTCCTCCAGGCTGAGAAGCACTGCCAGCCACAGCCCTACATGGGTAAAGGGCAAAGATAGCAGCAGAAAGTGTTGTGTTAAGGAAATCTACAACCACCAGATCTAAGCTAACCTAGACCTCTACATTCAATAAGATCTGGAGACAGTGGAACAGAGCACACTGCGGGATAATGGCACAAGTTCATCTTCAGAGATTAGTCAGAGCTTAAGATCTACTTTAGAAAGAAGCTGGATTACATCTTGTATGAACAGCGGTGACCTGGCTATCTACTTAAGCAGAGTTTAACACCTTGCTGTAGCACTTCCACTTAACACAGAATTGATGTAGGGCTTAGCAGCTGGCTGCAGCAGCCTGGTTCTCAGGCTGCAGTGGACTATACATCTCTCCTCCTGCCTGGCTACTTATATAGTCAGTTTGCTCTACGGCCTTAGCCCAGAGATAAAGCAAGCTGCTCTGACCAAGCAGCTCCTCTATGGTAGGATTAAGGCTTTTCCTTTCTAGCTTGCAGCTGAGGGAATAACCCAGTGTCTCACACAGAAACCTCCGAGCTAAAGCCCTGGAGGACAGCTACAGAGCAGCAGTCTGGCTCTGTGGAAGAGTAATCCTGGCTTCCAATAGGAAGGAGGCAGGAGACAACACCAACCACTTCCCCTGCACATAATAACAAGTCCCAGGAGATGCAGCTCCTCATCTGCTAAAGTAGCAGAACCGCAGGCAACCAAATAGCTTTATCTTTAGCACAGAGGAAAGTGGCTTTTAACACCTGGTGAGCCTGAAAGAAGCACAAAGGCTGCAAGGCTACAAGAGGTGCCAGAACAGGGCATTTCTGAAAGCTGCCCATCAGACTAAGAGCCTCCTACTACTACTGCAGGTAAGTCACCAAAGTAGGGGAAAATGTAAACACTTCCCATGGTAACTTAGTCTCAGACTCAGCTGGGTCTTTGAACCAGGCTACCTTTCTCCATACAGTCATTCTTCACAAGTTCTGTTAAGTCATTAACTCCCTCCATGGAGTTCTGATTTCCTGTTTGTAGAGTCAGCTCAGGCAGAGCCCCAACCTGGCACCAATGCTCCAACACAGCAGGTTTGAAGGAGACAAGCACTGAGTAGCTCAAATCCCTCTCTTTCAGTTGAACTGCAACACCTGAAACCCTTTTGTACCCCAGCTGCATGCAGCCATTCCCTGGAATATCTTCTCAGGGTCTTGCCCACTTTACTGGATGAAAACTGGCATGACCACCATTTGCTTCTATTTCTTGCTGCTGGAGAAATACAATCAGAACTTGCCAAATTGTTGAAATAAGGAAAGGATCAAGATTTGAATTAATAACCCTGCCCTAACAATCCCTCTTCCACGGAGAACACACTTGTGCACTGAAGCTGAAGCAGCTGCATGCATTGTATAGTAGAGAACACAGGAGATTAACAGGTCAGCTTCAGACAAATCACTGCCTTGCCTCTGCAGAACACAGCTTTTTGCACCTCCAGTGCAAGCTTGATAATGGTAGCTTTGACTGGCTGTGTCTAGATGTTAAGCCCTGCAATTCATCTACCAGTTGGTATGGAAAAAGGACAAAAAAACTCCACAAGTCTTTTAATGTGAAGATTTAGCCAAAATGTGCAAGTCAGCCAGAAATCAAGTGCTATGTTACTGGAGTGCTAACACATGCTATCCAAGCATTATTACTTGAGCTGAATACAAAAGCCAGCAGATAATACACAATACCACAGAGCTCCAACTCCTACTTTTGTACAACAGGGAAGACTGCCTTCATTTAATCTTCTATTGTCCTCACACAGTTACATCAAGCCAATTGAGGAGCCTGTGCTCTTACAGCGTCTCAACCAACTCCAACAGCTCCTGATGTCTTCCCAATGACACAACCCCACGCTGGCACAGCCAGAGATGGATGAGCTGAACTATGCAAGCACAGCTGCATATCACCCAGAGAGGCACACCTTCCCCTAGCTTTGAGGACAAATCATTATAAGCAAAGAGATGAGATTATTATTCCTTCAGGGCTGGTAGGAAGCTGGCCTTGTGTGGCACCTTCATGCATAATGCATTACCTCCACTTGGAGCGTTTGTGTCTCTTCCCAGAGTGCTACTGCTAGAAGATAGCATGTTTTAGGCATTATTCCCCCAGCTGTGAAGCAGTGCTTGCTTTGTTCAGAAAGGCACTGACCACCTACATAAATCCCTGCTCAGCTTTGCAGTTAGAAGCTGCTCTCAGCCCTCCGTGGCTCCTGACCTGCCAGGTCTCAGCACCCCAGGAGTCAGAAGTCTGATAGATTTCTGAGCAATTAAAAGGATGGGAAGAAAGGGTGTTAAGAACAGGGCCAAAGAGCCTAACAGTTTACAAACACCACAAGCGTGGCAATGCCATCCTCCAGGTTCACTGGATACAGAGTTGTAGCATTCGGGTTCCAACCAGTGAGAAACAATCAGAAATATCAGTGCCCAACACAACAACCAGCAAGACACAACAGATCACCTGGGAGACCACGAAGCAGATTAACTCAACCTTTTCCGGCCATTTTTATGTAGGGCTCACTCTGCTTTTTGATGAACGGGTTGAGCAGTTGCTTAAGACCCGACTGCACCAGCACGCCCGCTCGCCGCACACGGACTCACCCCATTGTTGTCCCTACTCGCATTTCCAGGTTGGCTGGGTGGCAGCACAAAGCCCCAACACCGCCGCTGCCCATCGCCATGCCGCACCGACGGAAAGCCGTGCCAGGACCGAAGGACCCTCCCAGCAACCGCCGGCCCCAAAGGCACCGGGACCACACCGCGGAGGAGGGGGGGGGGAAGGGGGAGATGAAATGGAGCCAGCGGCCCCGACCCTCCCCACTCCCCATCCCCATTCACAGGGCCCAGCCCAAGCGCTCCGCTCGCTGAGAACAAAGAGCCTGAAGGCGGGTGGAAAATCATAATAATCAATTAGAAAAGAGCGAACACCGGGGGAAGGGGGGAAATAAATAAATAACCGCCTTAGAAAGAAAAAGATGTTACCCAGCCGCCCTCGCATCATCCCCACGTACACAAGCACGTAGCCGGCTCCCCCAGCCGCTCCCCCTCCGGGCTCACCTGCCTCCCTCCGCCCGCAGCTCCGCTCCGCAGCATCCCGGGGCCGCGCGGCCGAGGCGGGGCGGCAGAGCGAGAGATACCGCCCAGCTTGGGCGGACCGCTCAGCCCCGCCCGCCCCCGAGCAGCCCTGGGCACCCCGAACCCCTCCCCGGGACCGCGGTTATCAGCCGGAGGTGCGGAGGTTTGAGGCGCTCCGGTGCTGCGCTGCCCCAGTGAGTTGCGCCAAGCGGACGGGCTCGGTGTGGTGGCAGCCAGCTGTTGTCCCCAGTGGGTTTTAATCCACCTCCAAAAGGTCCGGTAAGTGCATGTGAAAAGCAAGCAGTTGATGGTTATAAGGATTGCACGTGCTGCTGCTAAGCAGAGGGCACTGGTGTGCCCCACCATGGGATGGATGGTTCTTCACGCTGCTCACATCACTCAGGGCAGACTTGAGACCACATACAGCACGTTAGTGGTTTTCTCCTCACCTGAAGGAAGTTTCAGCTTCCAGATCACCTCTTCAGACAACACACAAGCTGTGCTTTGGGCTGGTCTTCGGGTCTTAGTCCAAAGCCAGGACCAGAATCTAACCAGAAAGGCACCCTACAGAATCATAGAGTCCTTAGAACTGGAAGGGACCTTTGAAGGTCACTTCGTCCTACTCCCCTCTAATGAACAGGGGCATCATAGCTCTATGATGTTGCCCAAGGCTTGATCCACACTTGCCTTGAAAACCACCAGGAAAGAGGCATCACCCACATCTCTAGGTAACCTGTACCAGTGTCTCACCATCATCACCATAAAATAATTTTTCCTTACATCCAACTCAGATCTATCCTTCTTAAGCTTGAAACCATTTCCCCTCGCTAAGGCAGACCCTGCTAAAAAGCCTGTACCATTCTTTCCTGTAGCTCCTCTATCTTTGCAGAAGATGCACAGGAGTACCTGGTCAGGCTGGACGGGGCTCTGAGCACCTGATGGAGCTGTGCAGATCCCTGTTCATTGCAGGAGGTTGGACCAGAGGGCCTTGAACGGCCCCTTCCAACTTCAGCAACTCTGATCTGAAAGCAAGGCCTACCATTAGCAATCTGCTGTTACAGATTCTCCTCCAGTGTCTTCAACTTTAGAGGTCACCTTCCCCTTACAAGGAGAACATTTTTAAAATAGCACCTTACACATGGCTTGTTTCAGGGTGGTTGATGTTTTGATGTTGTTTTCTTTTAAACACCTCTTTTTAAACACCTGGAGGAGAGCCAAGTAAGCATTTTTACTCCTGCTTCCTTCTTCTCAAGTGTTTTGTTGATTTTGTTTTTTTTTTTTGTTTCCCCCATTGAGAAGCCTGCAGCTAACCAAGTAACATAAAGAACAAACATTTACACCATCAGCTCCTGGAACATGTAGACACACTTTGCCAAATAGCAAAGAATTACTGAAGCTCAGAAGTCTATAACTTACCACCAGCAAGAAAAAAATATATCAGTTCTTCTACCTTCCTCCTTCAGCCAAGAGCTGGGGCACCATGAGGTCCCAGCTGCTCTCCCAGGGTTTTATGTGCTGTGCTGTGGCTCTTTCAAAGCAGCAGAGGTTTTGCTATGATTGTGTTCTACTACGTGAAGCCATCAAGCAAATTCTTCTGCACTTCCATTTATAATGGACAATAAAACAAGGCTCTGTTTTGCAGATAGTGCAGTGGGATCTTACCTGCCTGCACTTGCTAAATGCTTGGCTCTCCGCATAAAACAAGTGATTAAGGAGAGCTGAGATGTTCCTCATGAAGAATTTGTTCTCTGTGGGATTTTGTGGTGTTTTGGTTTGTTTGTTTCTCTTTGTTGTGCTACCGAAAATAACATCAGTGGTTTCTTTGTTACACTCACTCCAGTGTTTCACATATCTATTCTTACAGTGCTTTCTATTGGATTTCAACCAAGCTGGAATCTGCCCAACTCATTTTGGTGGCATTCTGCATCCAATATTCACACTTTTAAAGGACAGATTTTTCATAGGTCAGGGCAGTCTTGCTAAACGCTGCATCAGTTGGACTCAAACCATAAGGAATGCCTGTATCAGCAGCCAGGTCGGCCATCCCATCAAGAAATCAAGAACTACAGAGTTAGAATAATAGAATTGTTTGAGTTGGAAGAGGCCCTTAAGGCCATCTGGTCCCAATCCCTTGCAATGAACAGGGACACCCACACTCCATTAGGATCTCAGAACCCTGTCAGCCTGACCTTGGGTGTCTGCAGGGATGGGGGATGATAAGGGTGCACTCAATCTCACTGTTAACGTCATTGATTAAAGTATTGAAGAGCACTGGTCCCAGCACTGACTCCTCAGATGCACCACACATCACTGATCTCTGCCCAGACACTGAGCCATTGACCACCACCCTCTGGGTACAATCTCACCACCAGTTCCTCGTCTGTTGAGCCATGTCAAATCTGAATCTTTCTAATGTGAAGAGGAGGATGTTGGGAGGTGCTGTGTCAAAGGCGTCAGGCTTGATGGAACAAACCATCAGCAATGATCAGAATAGTCCCTTCTGGTTTTACATCCGTGAATTGTACAGTCAGGGTATCTGTTTATGAATCAATATTTCTAGTGCTGCACCATCTTTATAGAAAAAAAAAAAGATAATGTGGAAATATGCGAAAAGAAAGAATACTTGTTCTCTTTTGTAAGGGAGATAGAGGGGAAGAAAAGGAAGAAGAAAGGGTTGCATTCCTGTGGCTGTGTTAAACATCATTCACCCCCCAGTTAGGAACCCAAAACTCCCCTTGGGTCCATCCTCAGCCCCTGTTCTGTTTTGGCTGAGGGGTCTCCTCCAGCAATGGGAATGCTCAGACAAAGAGGTTCCATCTTTGGATAAGCGCAGCGAGATCTTACAGCTAACCCAAATCAATGAGGGCTTATTTTAAAACGCAGCAGAGCTTTTGTGGCTCAGCCATTGATTCACCACCATCTTTTCCTGTCCCCACACACGGATGCCCCTCCGAGGACGCTGTGCTGTCAGCAATGGGCCCACCAGGCTCCAGGCAGAGGCTTGGTTTGTTCACCCCTCACTCTGAAGCCATGATTCCAAGCGAGAGGTGCTGTTTTCAGTCCCTTCCACTGTCATTTCTAATCTCTAAAGGTCTCAGGGAAGTTTTTAAAATGTAAAGCACGTGTAACTGATGCTCTGCTGTGCTCTAAAGCTTGCAGAGCACTCAGTGTATTGGAGAGGTTTTCGCTTTCCCCTTTCATTTCTCTGGGTAACTGACTCTGAATCCAGGCTGTATACTCTCAAGGTTAAATATTTCACTGATAATCGCTGTAACCAAAATAGCTGTATTTTTCCCCTATCTGATATTGCAAATCCCCCATACGCTGCAAGTTTCTCTACCCCGCATAACCTGCCAAAATCACAGGCTTCTGCATTATCAACAAAAAATCTGCAGGCTGAAAACAGATAGAAGGAGGCACAGGGAAGCAGGCAGAATTCAGCTCAGAAATCCCCTGAGAGCACTGTTTTGTTCTTCATTTATATGGTTTATTAACGGAATCATCGAACCATCTGAGTTGGAAGGAACCCCTAAAGGCCCTCTGGTCTCACTCCCCACAATGAACAAGGACACCCACAGCTCCATCAGGTGCTCAGAGCCCATCCAGCCTGACTTTGGGTGTCTGCAGGGACAGGGCACCCATCACCTCTCTGAGCAACCCGTGCCAGTGCCTCACCACCATCAGAATGCTGCACCTTACAGTGCAGCTCCTGGCATCAGTGGTGAGACAATATCAGGCACCTTAATTATGTCAGGGCATGGCACAGAAGGTGAAGGCCATTTTAAAATAGTTAACACTAATTTCTCTGCTGAATGACTTTCCCAAATTGAATATTGGGGACATCCAGCGTGTAAATCAGTGCACATCTCCCTCTGTAATTTTGTTTTACAATTCACCTTTATGTCAGCTGGTAGCATCTGTATTAAGGGGACCTACTCCTCCCATTAAACAGCAATCACCGGAATGGAGCAGCAATGAGTCTAAATTGGGCTGAAAGAAAACTGACAACAGCATCCCCATGTTACGGGCTGGGAAGCAAGTGTACAAGTAGCTCACTTTAAAGAATGAATGGGAGGTTTGCAGTCAATTAGAAATGGTGGGGGTGGGTTGGTAGTTGGACTAGGTGATCTCAGTGGTCTTTTCCAACCTTAATGATTTAATGATTCTCTGAAATGTGATCATCACTGATGAACAGGTTTCTTTTTGCCTCAAACTGCAAACCCAAAAATGCCATCTGCAGTCCAAACAGAATCTACAGAACCTCCTTGGATTCTGATCTTCTTCCTTGCTTCTCACCAGTGGCAGCAACAGGAAAGCTTCACAAGGCCAAGCAGTGCCCGTGTAATTCATAGCAATTAGTCCCACCAGAAGTCACAGCTTCTGCTTTCCCAGCTCTCTTGGTTCTGCAGTGCTCAGAGAGTGGGAAAGCCATAAAAACTTCCATTTGTCACTGCAGTCAGCAGATGTGACTTGGAGCGTGTACAGCAATCAGATCTGCTGAGTAGGAAAGTACCATTTTTACACCGTCACTTTTCAGAGGAGCACCACACTTCTGCTGACTTGCCCAAGGTCGCTGGAATTGGTTGCAGTTGCTCTGGGAATACAGCCCAGCAGTACCAGTGCTCACACCCATAACTGAGTGTCTGTACAGCCCTCGCTCTTCTTCGTACCCTTTAACAAAATCGATGCAGTTAATATCAAAGTGCAAGCCATATCACAATTTTCCCAGAGATAAAGTGCTGAAGAAGCCATCCCCATGCATATTGGAGTCTCAGCTAAAATATGAACCATCTGTCAATTCCCTGTAGCACTTGGATATTCCCCCCCCCGTCCGTCCGTCCTACATACTCCACTACGAAATTAGGCTGATAATAGAAAAAGTAATTGACACAGCACCCCAAAGCAAGTTAACCCTAAGCAAAGTTCTAGCATCAACCTCCCTGCTTCTTGAGGTTCAACAAAGCCGTGCACAAGGTGCTGCACCTGGGTCGTGGCAGCCACCACTATCAGTACAAGCTAAGGGACATAAGGATAGAGCACAGCCCTGCTCTGCCTACAGCTGGCCCTAAGGATGCAACTGCTTTTGTGAGGGAAAGGAAAAAGAAAAACCAATATGTGACACAACGAGCTGTATATAGGGATTAAGGAAGCTTAAAGTGAGCACACAGACAAAGCCATCCCATGTGGGGACACACAAGACTGTTTACTTTCTCTCCAAGAAAAAAATAATGCTATGCCATTGAAACATGTCTATGGTTTAGCTGTAATCCTGCAGTCTGTAGGAGCACAGGTTGGCATTTCTGCATTGAGGGCAACCCTCAGCTGCCACCCCAAGGCACCAGCACTGCCTCCCGCAGCTCTGCTTGCAGACAGGCACAGTGGTGACTGTGACAATAACTTGTCTGCAAGGTACTCAGAATGATTATTTGTACCAATGGCTTGAACACCAGTGAAGTCTAAAAAAAAGTCATAGAATCACTGGAGTTGGAAGGGAACCTAAAAGGCCATCTGGTCCAACCCCCCTGCAGTGAACAGGGATACCCACAGCTCCATCAGGTGCTCAGAGCCCATCCCCTGACCTTGGGTGTCTTCAGGGACAGGGCACCCACCACATCTTGGGCAACTTGTGCCAGTGCCTCACTAAATGAAAAGGAAAAGCGAAAAGGACTGCATTAGTCAAAAGAAACGTCCAAAAAATTTAATATAAATTGGAGAATTTTTACTGATTCCAAGGGGCTACAGTTCATTCCCAGGCATTTCTGTATATTCATGCAACCTCTTCCTTGCTTATAAAGGACACCACTATTCCCACAAGTTACAGGAACGGGCTGCACTGTCTCACTGCGTTAGGGAGATCCCGTGCTGTACTCCCCTCAACCTTCTGCTTCGTAGCCGCCTTCATTGTCCTACCATCTCCTTAGGCCGTGAATCATTATCTTCATTTGTATTGTTACCTTGAATGTATTTATGCTCAGACTCTCATGGGTTAGCATTACCATCTGTTCTTTCAACAGTCACACACTCAGTATGGCACGAGTGCTTTTTGCATTATGCAAGCAGCTTCCGTGATGAAGCCAGCACGGTGTGGATGGATTTTGTTATGAAACACTGGCACCCTTCTGAGCTCTTTGCCTTCTATTATCAATGACTGTTAGGCTCTAGAAAGACCATCCATTACATTAAGCCACTTCTAAGCTGCAGCTTGTGTTTCAGAACTCATGTTAACTGTGATTGATTAATGTAATTTAAGGAAAGATTTCCAACGGACTATAGAGACAGTGATGTGATTAGCAGCAAGCTCTGATCTTCCCTAATCTAGTGATAACATGTTGAAGAGGAAACAATGGACTATATATTTCAAGTAGGGTCTCTGACTTTCGTTGAAGTTGCTTTCTTTTTATGTAAAAGATTGAATTTAGAACAAAAAAGTGCTGCAAATACATGACATAGTGTAGCAGAAATGCTAAGTCATGGCCCGAAACAGTGATTGAGCATCTGGTGGGAAGACAGGGCTGTGCCAGGGGAGCTCAGGTGCATGCAATGTGCCTGAGTGACCAGAAGGGGTGGGTCCTGGCTCCACCTTTTCCCAGTCATCATTTAAAGGTTGGCAGTGGAGGTGAGGTTATCTTGTTGGAGATTTCTGTCTACTTGAGGTTTTGTGAAGGTAAGCAGTTTCTCTTGTTTGTTTTTGTGTCTACCCTTGTTGTGTTTGAACAAATCCCCACTTGCTCTAAGCCTGGGACCTTGCTGCTCTGCTGTCACTTCTATGCTTTCCATTGTATTACTTATAGTAGTATGTCATAAATGGGTGAGATCTAGTGTTGGAGAAGGCATGAAAGCATCGTGCTTATATCTTATGTTAATGAGAGAAACACAGAGCCATTAAGTGTGAAAAATACTTTTAGGGTTCCCTCAGCCCCCCCCTCCATATCTACTGGTCATGTCCCTCAGTGCCCCATCTCTATTGTTCTTGAGCACCTGCAGAGACTGTGACTCCACCACCACCTTGGGCAGCCTCTGCCCCTGCATCACTGCTCTTTTAGAAACAAAAAATTTCCTCATATCTGTCCCCTGTTACCTGGTGAATTCAGGGATTGTCTTCCTACCAGGAAGCCTAGAGTAAAGCATTTTGCACATAATGATGAATTCAGTCAGGTCTACTCCTACACGAGTTCTTGTTGCAGCAGGGTACTGCTCTAACATACCAAGTTAAGGTTCTTTTGTGAGAATGATGGTTAAACGTGCTTCCATGCATGTGTTTAAAGTTCAGTTTTATTTCCGTATTCTGGAGGAACATAAGATGCTAATCATAAAATATAATAATGAAAAACACTTAAGAAATTCAGCTCTTTCTTGGGGCATTTAATTGCTACAGGTTTTTGTTTGTTTATTTTTCTGTGTTGGCATCTTCCTCTGCTGCCTTGGCAATGCTTACTCCTATGCTAAGGGCACACTGCTTGCTTGCTGGTCTCTTTGTTGCTGCATCTCACACCACTACAAGCTTGTTTTTTTTCCTCATTTCCCCCTCCAAGAAGCAGCATCTGATGTAGTGGCTGATATGAGAAGTGTAGGGGTTTATACTGAATTATGGGACAATATTTGTAGGAAAGCTGTATGGGCTCTCTGAGGGATATAAGTGCTTTGTGAGGCATCTCCCCAGGCTTTGTCATTACAGGGTTTGCTGCTTTGTGCTTTACCTGCACTCCTGCTATACTACCTGAGTTGCTCTATATACAGAGCCCTTCTAGGATGCTCCAAGGGCTTCAGCTCCTCAGCTTTCCAACCCTTCTCCATAGCTCTACATTTTTGGCCCCACTTTAAGATTCAGAGACATTTGGGAAGGTCTGAAAGGACAGGAGCAAAGAGCAAATGGATTCACTGAGCTACTTATACAATGATGGGTAGCACAGGGTTTACTTGGGCATCAGAGCAGACAGGCAGCAGCAGCAGCTTTTGGTATCTCACCTCACAGCCCTTCAGTGTTCAACTGCACGCCTCCATCTTCACACATCTTCAATAGAAACTGTGGATGTGGGACAAATCTCAAAAGTGCACAAGAGATTTAACATTTAGGAACTGCTAACAGCTGCTCCCATCGTTTGAGTTTTGAGCAACACAACATCGGGGTGTGCCTTGAGTTAACTGTGATGACAGCCTAAGCAGGCTCAGGTCATGTAGAGCCCTGACCGACTGTGTGCATTTCAGTCGTGTTGGCTCCTCTATCTGCTGTGAGCAAATGTCTGCACCCAGCCCACCAGTTAATAGCTTTTCTACTGTTTTGTTTTCTGAAAATGAAATGGGTTCCGTGCACTTATTTGATACCAACGCCCTGTGACAGACTTCTTGAGGCACATTTTCCTCATGTAATTGCTTATTTTCCCTGTCTAAAGGTGGGCAAGAGTTAAGAAGTGGATAGACTGTTTAGCAGGGTCAGGACAAGGGGGAAAGGTTTGTGACTCAAAGAGATTTAAATCAGATGTAAGGAAGTAGCTTAGATCTTAAGATCTTCAGATGTGGGGACTTCTTTGTGTCCTTCATCACTGATTTGTCAATGAAATCAGGACACTTGTGTCCTTTCTGC
>JAPSGF010000001.1:52513547-52568905 GCA_035772895.1 Perdix hodgsoniae | reverse complement strand
CAGGGTATTTGAAGGTAAAGGGGTCCCAGATAGTTGGTTAGCATTGAGGGACTGCTGCTTCCAGGCTCAAGATCAGGGCATCCCAAGGGGTAGGAAGTCAAGAAGGGGAACCAGGAAACCTGTATGGTTAAGCAGGGAACTTCTGGGCAAGCTCAAGTGGAAGAAGAGAGTCTACAGGTTGTGGAAGGAGAGGCTGGCCACTTGGGAGGAATATAAGACAGTCAGAGGATGTAGGGAGGCAACTAGAAATGCTCAGGGCTTCGTAGAATTAAACTTTGCGAGAGGGGTCAAGGACAACAGAAAGGGCTTCTTCAAATACAATGCAGATAAAACTAGCACTAGGGGCAATGTAGACCCACTGATGAATGAGGTGGTGCTCTGCTGACAGAAGATACAGAGAAGGCAGGGTTACTGAATGCCTTTATTGTTTCTGGATGATCACAAGCCAGCACTGTGCCCTTGTGGCCAAGATAAATGGCATCCTGAGGTGTATTAGGAGGTGTGGTTAATAGGTTGGCAGAGGTTCTCTTCCCCCTCTACTCTGCCCTGGTGAGACCACATGTGGAATATTGTGTCCAGTTCTGAGCCCCTGAGTTCAAGAAAGACAGGGAACTGCTTGGGAGTCCAGCACAGAGACACAAAGATGATGGAGGAAGTGGAGCCATCTCTCTTACAAGGAGAGGCTGATGGAGCTGGGTCTCTCTAGCTTGGAGGAGACTGAGGGGTGACCCCATTAATGTTTATAAACATGTAAAGGGTGCATGGCATGAGGATGGAGCAAGGCTCTTCTCAGTGACATCCAATGACAGGACAAAGAGCAATGGGTGCAAGCTGGAACGCGGGAGGGTCCACATAAATATGAAGAAAAATCTTCACAGTGGGGTGACAGAACAGGTGCCCAGAGAGCTTCTGAGGTCTCCTTTTCTGGGGACATTCGAGACCTGCATGGATGTGTTCCTGTGTGACCTGATCTGGGTGTTCCTGCACAGGCAGGGGATTGGACTTCAATGATCTTTGGAGTCCCTTCCAGTCCCTGACGCTGTACTGAATTCTGTGATTTGTTTTGTTTTTAGTTACTTTCATGGAGTATAAATGGGAGCAGTTGGGTCAAACAGGGCTACTAACAATGTCAGTACCTCGATCCTTTCATTCCTCTTTAATGCAGAACTATTATTTATTTTTTTTTTTTTGGTCGCTAACATAGGAGCCATTTTTGGAGCACTTCAGGACATTCTTGGCAGCCGGTCTGTGTCCAGAGAATATTACAGCCAGACGGGGCGCATACCTGACTGGTGCTGTCTGAGTAATCCCCCACTGGAGATGATGTTTGATGTTGGAAAAGCACCCCCACCACTGATGAAGAGGGCTTTTTCTACTGAGAAATAAGCACCAGACTGCTACATGAGGATTCTCCTCACCTGTTTCAAGTATATATGCATTATATATATATGAGTAGGATTTTTATATGGAGTAACCTGTGTGTAATGCCATGAAACAGGGCCGGTGTGGGTGTTCTGGGGGAGGACAGGGGTAGTTACTAACACTGTATGTGGAACTGTGTTCACGTGCTGTTTGAAGATGGCTTCTGTTAACTCCTGTGCTACTTTGCCACCCCGTGAAGAAATGGTATGTAGTCACCAGCTGTAGCTTACTGAGGTCTGTTATTTATTGGTGCAGTAAGTGGCACTGTGGAGGTGCTTTGTTTTAAGATACTTTGATGTAAAGTAGCCTGAGGAGACTGCAGGACTGTCTGCTTTGGGGAACATCTGGAAGCTTTCCTGCCAAACTGAAGAGCGGAATGCTTTACACGGGAGGGTGGTGTGTTGGAACTGCTAGGAGATGGCTGGGGTTCCTCAGCAAAGCTGCTGGGACAGTATTTCCCCTGGGAAGTGAGCTGTCCCTATACTCTCCCAGTGTCTCCCCCAGGAATGAATTCAGCTGTTTAAGAATCATAAACAGGCATGCAAGGAAATCTTGAACCTTACTGACACGCAGCCTTCAGAAGTCACTTATTTGCCCTCCTTTCCCCATCTGAATTATTAAACTTCATTGTCCTGCAGCAGTATGTATTAAATAAAAGTGCACTACGGTATTCATTGCTCAGGAAAAATGTACGCTTTGCTATTAACGCTCCTTGGGAGCTGTTGGGGAGCTGGGAGGTTGTTGGCCATGCTGTGATTGTGTCTTGAAAGAGCCCTGCTCTGTTCAAAGAAAAGAAAAACCCATTTCCATTCTGCTCCTGGTGCATCTCTTGGCAGAGCTCCCCACTGCTGTTCCATTGTACCGTGAAGAACCTTTCTGCTTCTTAGCAGAGGCCTGGTAGAACTAACACAAGTGATTTCTTCCTGGTGCTGTGGGGGCAGGCATGTGTTGGAATTGCCTTTTTCCTACTTGGATTCAGCTGCTTGCCTGCTGCGCAGAAAACCAGAGAATAACGGGGCATCGTTGGGAGTAGTTGTTAATGGCTTTTGTGCAGTTCTGGGGTGCAGTCGGGCTTCAAAGCCCTCATTTCTTATCCCCTGGAGCTGCTGTGTGCCAACTCCTGGTGTGCTCCCGCTGTGTGATGCGATTGCCTTACTAAGGAGGGGTGTTCCAGCGCAAGGGCCGGGATCCGGCCGTGGTGTTGCTGACGGCGTTCGGAGCTGGGCAGCACAACCTGTGTTCACGTTCCGGCCGCTGCCGCTCGCTGGAGTGGTGGAGCCGTGACTGCTCGCACATCTGCCGTTCATTGAACGGTTCGGCTGCCTGCACCAAAAGCAACGTCTGGAGGTTACGAAGCCTCAGCGGGCGGCTACTGCGCTCCTGCCTCGTCCAGGAGCCTTTTCGCTACGGGAGCAAAACATCTTCCGCCCAACGTGGGGCTCGAACCCACGACCCTGGGATTAAGAGTCCCATGCTCTACCGACTGAGCTAGCCGGGCGCTCGTAGGTGCTTCCTCAGCACGTGCCATTCACCACATGACGAGCTCGCGCGCGTAGATTGTAACTACTGCCAACGACCCGCCCACCGAAACCCCACCTCTGGAGAGCGCCGGTTGGCTGACGGAGCGGCCAATGGCATCGCGCGTTGTTGGGCCGTCGGGAGCGGGAGCGCGAGCGCGAGTGCGAGTGCGAGCGCGGCTGGGGCGGGAGGGGGGGCTGTATGCGATCGAGGTACCGCCGCCATGAGCTCCATCGGCACCGGGGTGAGCGCGGGCCGCGCGGCGGGCGTGGGGCGGAGGCGGGCGGGGCGGGGCGCGGCGGCGGGAGGTCGGTTCCCCTCGGGAGCGGGGCCGCGGCCGCTGCTGAGTCACCGCGGCCCGTTAGGCCGGGCGGCCCGCCGGGGCGTGAGGGGTTGGGGGGCGTTTGGCCGCGTGGAGCTCTGCGCTCGGCTGCCGGGCCGGGCCGCGGGTTTGCTGAGTAACGCTTTCTCTCGTTCAGTACGACCTGTCGGCCTCCACCTTTTCTCCCGACGGCAGAGTGTTCCAAGTCGAGTACGCGATGAAGGCGGTGGAGAACAGCAGGTAGGACGCGGCTGCGTTGCTCTTTGTTGGATGGCCTTTTTCAAAGCAGCTGACGGCTTTGAAGGTGGGGCTCATTGAGCGCCGGTGTCCCTGCCCTCGGTTTGGAAGGCTTCTGATAGGGTAAAAACGGTGCGATGGCTCCTGCCTGCTGTGTTGTGGAAAACGCAGAGCAAGGCTGTAAACGTACCTCTGTGTGGTAAGGCAGTAAATCACAGGCTGTGAGATGAGGCTGGACTGCAGACGTCATTAGTGTGTGTGAGGTGCTGAGCTGCTGAGAGAGCAGAGCTGTCAGAGCAGCTAAAAACACCTTGTGTGGGTGTGAGTTGAGGCACTGAAAGGCTGATGGGCTCAGAAAACTCAGTGCTCACGTTGGTGTTGCAGGTCAGAGCACTGCGGGGCCGGTGGCTCTGCGGTTCCTGCAAACACTGCACGTGTTCTGTTCTCAGTTCTTTGGCAAAGGGCTCCTCGGCCTCTTCCACCTCTGAAAATATGTTTATTTGCTTACTCTGTGGCCCACTTTGTTTTCTTTAGGTCTGTTGCAATGCTCCACTTTGTGCCTAGTTGGGTGGGAATTGTGTCATTGTGTCATTTGATCGCTGGATGGCAACCCTGCCCACACGGGGCGGGAGCTCAATGACTTTTGAAGTCCCTTCTGACCTAAGCCAGTCTATGATTCTATCCACTATTTTATTAATTCTTTGTTACTTATCGTCACAGTTCTGTTCTGTGTAAGAAGAATTTCCTTTTGTCTTGTCTTTCAGTACAGCAATTGGGATAAGATGCAAAGATGGTGTTGTCTTCGGTGTAGAAAAACTCGTTCTGTCCAAGCTGTATGAAGAGGGTTCCAATAAACGCCTCTTCAACGTCGATCGGCACGTTGGAATGGTGAGGTGCTGTTAATCCTTCATGGTTTGAAGGGGATTTCCTACTCCAAAGTGGAAATGCATAGAGCTCAGAATCAGTAATAGAGATTGTGGAAGCTACGTTAGGCTTTCTGTGTATGTAGAAATGCTGGTGGGTTTGGGTTTCTATTTTTTTGGGGGTATTTTGGGGGGGGGGGGGGGGTTCTGTTTTCCTACAGTTCTTGATTGCATACACGCACAGAATTCCAAACTTAAAACAGAAGATCAGCAAATGTTTTGAAGCTGTTTAAAACTTCTTGGGAGCTGTTCAGACTTTTTTGGTTATTAATCTTCCTAGAGAAGAATTCAATATTGTATTAGCATCAAATTGTTTAAGTTGTATTGTAAGCTGGTTAGCAGGAAGTTGATGGAACTCGTTTGTAAAGACTAAACCGTGTGATTAGACTATCATTATAAGCTTTTTATAAGCAGCATTTGGACTGTGTGATGGCAATTCTTCTTTCAGGCAGTGGCAGGACTGCTGGCAGATGCTCGTTCATTGGCAGACATAGCTAGGGAAGAAGCTTCTAACTTTAGGACTAACTATGGCTATGATATTCCACTGAAGGTAAGAAATCGGCTTGGTTCACTGGGAGTTTTTGGCTTTCTTCATCTTGGTGCTGATAACCTCAAGTTATAAATTGTAATTAACTTATTTCTGCAAATAAAGGTCTCCAATTATTTTTCTTTTTCCCCTTAGCATCTTGCAGACAGAGTGGCCATGTACGTGCATGCATACACACTGTACAGCGCTGTCAGACCTTTTGGTTGCAGGTAGGTCTGTGGCAGGGGGTTGGAGATTCATGATCCTTGAGGTCCCTTCCAACCTAGGCCTCTCTGTGATTCTGTGTCAGGTCTTTCCAATGTGTGCTTGTTTGCACAGACCTTTTGTTTCAGAAGTGCTGGAGATGTTGAATCTGTGTCAGTATTGAAAGCAGAACTTGCCTCTGTGATCCTCCCCTAAAGAATAGGTAATAACTGCCATGCAGCTGTAGTACTGAAGGACTATTAAACTGAGGTCTGCTGTTTAGTTAAGTAAAACATTTCTGGCAAATTGCAGGTCCTTAGGTGTCACAGTAACACTGAGCCTTCAGACAAACTGCTTACAGAATGCAGTAGAGGTTATGTACCAAGAGTGAAGGAATCCTGACTTGATTTAGCTGTTACTGTGTGGGTTGGCAGAACAACTATTTGATTTCACTTTTTCTCACCCAGTTTCATGTTGGGGTCCTATGATGAAGATGACGGTGCACAGCTGTACATGATTGATCCATCAGGAGTTTCATACGTGAGTTTTTCAGAAATATTTCTGTCTTTAAGTTGCTCTTTTAAAAGTGTATAATGTGGAAATCAGTAACACAGTGTTTATTTCTTACAAGTAGCACTGTAACGCTGAAAGCACATAAAACCTGTTTTTAAAGCTGGTCTCTCAGAAATTTGAGAGTTCATTTCATCAGACTGTATGCAATGAAAAGTCCCATCCATTGCAGCTGGGAAGGCCAAGTGTGTTCTGGGCTGCATTAAAAAAGGGGTGGCCAGCAGGGAGAGGGAGGCGGTTGTCCCCTTCTATTCAGCTCTCATGAGGCCCCATCTGCAGTGCTGTGTCCAGGCCTAGGACCCCCCGTACAGAAAGGATGTGGAGGGCATTGAGATGATCAGAGGGCTGGAGCACCTCTGCTATGAGGAAAGGTTGAAGGAACTGGGCTTGTTCAGCTTGGAGAAGAGAAGGCTGTGGGGAGACCTCATTGTGCCTTCCAGTACCAGGGAGTGTGAAAACAGGAGGGGGAACGGCTGTTTGTGAGGGTGGATGGTGATAGGACAAGGGGGATGGTTTTAAACTGAGACAGGGGAGGTTTAGGTTAGATATTAGGAGGAAGTTTTTCAGCCAGAGGGTGGTGAGGCACTGAACAGGTTGCCCAAGGAGGTTGTGGATGCCCCATCCCTGCAGGCATTCAAGGCCAGGCTGGATGTGGCTCTGGGCAGCCTGGGCTGCTGGTTGGTGACCTGCACACAGCAGGGGGTTGGAACTGGATGAGCACTGTGGTCCTTTGCAACCCAGGCTGTTCAGTGATTCTATGATTGCTACAGAGATGCAAATGTTGCAGTGATACTCCACTCACAAAATGCTGAGGTACAGAGATTCAGATGAAGGCTGCTAACAGCAATTCAATTCAAAGGAGACATTTCTGTTTGTTGTTATGTATAAAGTGATAGAGACACACTCGTCTGCTTTTATTATTTTTCTTTCAATATGTCCAGTATTTCTACTGTTGGAAGTGCTGAGGTTTATATGCTTACAGTTCAAAGTATTTTCATGACAGGTGGGATTTTGTGTTGATTTACTCTTCGTACATGTGTTTGTTAAAGAACTTTTCTAATTCTAGTTTCTATTAATCATAGTAAAAGATCCATTGCAACAAATTGAGCAGATATGTTTCTGCCCCGAGGAACCACTGAGCACTTCTGTCAAGGCTGGCAGTGCTTAACTAAATAACTTGGGAATCTTATCTGGGAGAGATCAGTACCAATGTTTGCTATGTATCTGCCTTCTTGTTACAGGAGTGAAGGAGTTGCTATATGCTGTGTAACAGTAAGAAATGTAGAGGATGTAATTTTTCATTCACCTTGCACCTTTTTTGCTTTACTTTTTTAGGGTTACTGGGGGTGTGCCATCGGTAAAGCCAGGCAGGCTGCAAAAACAGAGATTGAGAAACTTCAGGTATGGTGTTTCAGTTTTATTGTGTTGCTTTCAGGACAGATATTTCTACATTATGTTATTACCTTTTTGGATGCCTTAAATACATCAAGTACAAGAGAAGCAGAAGTATTTCCTCACGCGTTGTCTTAAGCTCCATAGTAACAGTATTTCTGGCATCTTGACCCTGGGCAATGTGTAATCCATAGCGAGCACACATTTTTAAAAAGGGAAGCATAAACATGCACTCCTTTGTGTACCTGCATACTGTATACTTTGCTTGCATCTTACTTACAGCTTTCACCTGCAAATGTACGCCACAGCTGTGCACTGAAAAGCTCAGTTGATCCATTAAACTTCCAAGGGTAGCTCATTGATGGTGGTGAAGTATCACAACTGAAAAATTACAAGAGAAGTGAAAATATTGTAAGTCTCAGTTAATTTAAGTCTTGTATCTGGTCAGATGCTTGAACACCAAATGAAAAGTAGGAATCCTGCAAGATCATCTGATCTTGATACTGGGATCTTGGCATCTGAGAAGTCACCATTTCTATTTCCATGTGTGCAAACTGATATAAAGATACTATGTTGGGTAACGTCTGATTTACCAAAAAGTGTTTTCTCCGCAGTTCTTGCATTTTCAGAAACTTTTTGTTGCCTAATTTTTTTGTAGAGCTGTAGTATTTGTATTCCTTCACCTACATAGCAGGACCTGTAAAGTTCAGTAGATGAGAACAGGGGTGTGCCATACAGCACAGCTGCACTGTTCTGTCACGGCTTGTTTGCAGAATGCCTTCAGTGTGATGTTGTCAGAGCAATGTGCAGCAAGTGCAGTCTTGTGTGCTGATGCTTCTTGTTAACTGTGGGCTGGACAGGTTCCAGCTCAGAGCTGATTTTGTTCAGGTGAATTTCTGATCAGATGACAAAAATGTAAATGGGAAGAAGATAAGAAGTAGAAATGCTGTTGTGGAGTTGATGACGACTGTTTGTGAGGGTGGATAGTGATAGGAGAAGGGGGAATGGTTTTAAACTGAGACAGGGGAAGTTTAGGTTAGATATTAGGAGGAAGTTTTTGAGCCAGAGGGTGGTGAGGCACTGGCACAGGTTGCCCAAGGAGGCTGTGGATGCCCCATCCCTGCAGGCATTCAAGGCCAGGCTGGATGTGATTGGGCTGCAGATTGGTGATCCTGCACATAGCAGGGGGTTGGAACTGGATGAGCACTGTGGTCCTTTGCAACCCAGGCCATTCTGTGATTCTATGCTGATTCTGTGATATGGCCTATAGTAGCCTATTAGCTACAGTTCTGTCCTGTGAAAGATGACTGTAGATGGGAAGAAAGAGGTGAGAGTATCATCATAACCTTGAAACCTGTCTGACAGGTACTGCAGTGCAGATGCTGTATGTGGGAGGGGATGCAGTACATGAAACCTGCAAATGTAGCTTATCCTGCAAGTGGGGCACACTGCATTGATCACATCTGTTGGATGGCATGCACACATCTGATATCTTCATGTGGCATGTACTTGAATCTTGAACTTGAATTTCTTCTACAGTGCTTCTCACGTTATTTTCAGATCCTACTCAAAACTTTTTGATGTATGGACATAATCAAAATTGGTTGGATTTTGTGTTGAGGGACATGGCTTAGTGAGTACTATTGGTGATAGGTGGATGGATGGACTGGATGATCTTGAAGGTCTTTTCCAACCTTGGTGATTCTGTGATAACTGTAATCAACTTACAGTATTTCCTATTACCTTCTGCAAAATTAACTGGGATGGGAAAAGCATAATGACAAAAGATAAAGCTTTGTTTTGTAAACGTGCACAACAGTAACAGACCTTTGGGTTTTCCTGTTCCACTGCTAACTTTGTGTGTGTAAATACACACAGTTGTGTTTGTGTGACACAAATTAGACTTGTCAGTAGAAGTCAGTGCTGGATTATGGATTGAGTCACAAATGGAAGGGTTGGGACAGTGTGTCTCTTTCTGTTTAGGAGACTTCTTGGAATGCAAATGTGACAGCACATCTGCCTAAGCAGGAATGTTTCATTTTCCTGTGGCCCATCACTTACTTGGGCGTGTGCCTTACACACATAGGAAGTGCTGTCAGACTCAGCATGAACAAAGAACTGCTGTCCTTTGCCAGCTTCTCAACACTTAACTTCTACACTCTAGCTTTGAAAACTGGTTGAAAATCTGAGATGGTAAACTACATGTAGCTAATGAGTTCTACTTGGTGTAAAATATGTTGGTCAGTAATGACAAGTATGTTCTTGTGAGTGAAAGATGCATTGTAGAGAATGAATTCCATTGCACTCAAGCTCGTTAGGCACGTCACAGTCACTTGTTTTCTGGCTAAATGCAAAACAGGATGTTCTGTTAAGCTGTATGTTTTTTGTCTGCAGATGAAGGAAATGACTTGCCGTGACGTTGTTAAGGAGGTTGCAAAAATGTAAGTCTCCAGTGTGCTTCTCCAACTCAGCAAAAACGTGTACTGGTGAGCTTGTTGCGGCTTCAAACTGAAACTGTTCCCTTGACTTTAGGTACCAGGCTTCACTTTTGATGAGTGCTTATATGGTATTCTGTTAATATTTGCCTTGTCAGATGGGACGTGCTGCTCAGTACTGAGAAATGAGAAAAGATTCAAAAAATAAGCATTATAATCTTAATTGCTTTGTGTTAGAGGTGTGATTCATAGCTGTGGTGAATTAATGCTTGAACTGTCTGAATATGGTCACTGGTTTTCAAGTATGTAAAGCTGGTGGTAGATGGGGGAAACTCTTCAGTGCATCGATCCTCATTACTGGAACGCTGAGTGTAGTGTACTTACAGGGCAAGACCACATCATTCAGTAAATCATGTACTAGTAACAGGAGAATAAAGATACCAGGAAGGCTTCTGCTAAGGTAGAACGTAAATTGGCCAGTAGTAATCTTGAAAATACTTGGAGGGAAGATTTAGGTTGGATGTCAGGGTCGTTCTTTGCTATAGTTCTTTGTTCATAGTTCTTTGCTCTGAGAGTGGTGAGGTGGTGGATCAGCTGCCCAGAGAGGCTGTGGATGCCCCATCCATCCCTGGAGGTGTTCAAGGCCAGGTTGGATGGGGCCCTGGGCAGCTCTGAAATGTGGAGGTTGGTGGCCCTGCCTGTGGTGGGGGGTTGGAGATTCGTGATCCTTAAGGTCCCTTCCAACCCTGGCAATTCTACAATCTCTTCAAATAAATACAGGTATCCTTTCAGCTAGCTACTATACTTAATGCTTGCAGGAATACTTCTGCACTTGTCACAAATCTAATAATATGCAGCTGCAGAAATAATCTTCAGCCTTTTATGGCTGTTCCTTGGACGTTATAAAGAAGTAATAAATGCTTCCATCAATGGTGTTGCAGCATGCGAGTTTATTTATGAGCCTGTGTCAGAGGCTATCATGTTAGCTGCTAAAGGAAAGAATGTGTGGGCTCTCCGTTCCTGAAACCTAACAAGGACCTCAAAACAATTCTGAAACCACAAATGAGGCACAAGCCTTGCAAACGTTTAGAATTCTTCAATTCTGCTTCAGCTTAAAATTTAGCAGCAATTCAAGGTAGTTGTTTTTTTTCATAAATCTTAAGTCTAGTCCTGGTGGCATTCAGCATACATTTTAATCATTTCTTGATCCTAAAGCAATGGCCAAGAGCTATTACAAGCTCTTGAACAAATCATATTGTTGCTGAAAAGCCTGTAAACAGCTTAGCACTTCACAAACACCTGCAGATGGACTTAACCATTGTCTAGTCTTAACAGTGACAGTGTGTCACTGTATTTCTTTGGACACACGCTTCACAATACCTTTATCAAACATGAATGAAAAGCGTCTGTTTTTTCAGTGAAGGTATCCTTCCTTCTGCTGTCTCCAAATTTCCTATGCCGGCTAGAAATAGTTTTGTGTATTTCAGCTTTGGTCTTTTTGAAGGAATTCTACCTCAACAAAGAAGGCTGTAAAGTGTAGGCATAGCAGACAGGATGAAGAGCTCTATGTTGAAAATTAGAAGATGCTGTGGTGTTCAGATTCACTCTTGAGTATAAGCTAAAATAAGACTTACAGGGGAAATGAGGGGTGTTCCTGCCATACTGTGACTAACTCAGCAGAAGCAGGCAATGATGTCGTAGCCTTGGTTCTACAGTACTGGAATCTTAAATAACATTTACTGTAAAGGTGATGTTCTGCATAGGGTTATTCAGCATCTCACCTAGATGGGTAACTTGCATCTCATCTGTAATCGTGCAATATCCTGTTTTAGTAATGCTTAACTCCACCATATTTTCTGATGTAGTCTTTTTCTCTTGGAATGGGATGAACACAAAGGAGAGATTGAAGAGAAAGCAGGGGTGAGAGCTTCTATTGCCTATAAGAAACGGTGTTTCAAAAGAGTAAGAAATCTGTGAAAGGAAGAAAGTATATTTTGCCTGTCACCAAAGCTGTTCTAACCTCTACTCTCTCCATTCTTTCCAGAATCTACATTGTTCATGATGAAGTAAAGGACAAAGCTTTTGAGTTGGAACTCAGCTGGGTTGGAGAAAGTAATGCATTTCTAAGTTTCTGTAAACAGTATAGAAAGCTTCTCATTTTCTGTATTTAAGAGAATGTGCAGAAGCAATATTTTACTTATCACACAGTGTTGTGTGAATTCTGTATAACTGGTACTCTTTTTATTTGCAGTAACCAATGGAAAACATGAAATTGTTCCCAAAGACATAAGGGAAGAAGCAGAAAAATATGCCAAGGTAAGGTCTGATATCACTGGTGTCATCTCAGTGCTGCTCTTGACAAGTCTGGAACAGAATGAAGTAAGGAACAGGACTGTAGCATTGCAGGAACTAGAAAAGTAATAGTTACACAAGTCACTTGTACCTGAGATATCTCCTGCTGAGAGAACTGTGAAGTTCTCTCCCTGTAATCCAGAGATAGTTCATTCTTTTAAAAACAGTGCATGGCAGCAGGCCTGCCCATCTCATTTCTCCTTCAGAAATGGATGTATGAACTTTTCAGTAGTTACATAAGTGAATGGGAAATGCAGCAAGTCATGTTAACTAAAATACCTTTTTTTATAAAGGTAAACCAACTGGAGAAAGCTGATCCTCCAGCATCTGACAGCTTTGCATTTGCTTTAAAAGCAGTAGGGATTCTTAATAGAATAGAACTCTTAAGTAGAAACCACGCCTGCTGCCAAGAGCAGCCTTTGTATTTGTGGAAAAAACTGTAAAACAACAGCAAAATTCCCTTTTTTAATTAAACTTTTTTTCTAAATAGGAATCTTTGAAAGAGGAGGATGAATCAGACGATGAAAATATGTAACACATTGTTACTTCAAGACAAGTTTGACTTAGTACAGGTTTGTTTATAATGTGTTAGCCATGGGATGCTCCTATGTACTGTTGGATGAAACTGAGTGACCAACTTGCACTAATAAATTTTCCATTTTACTGTCTGTTAGCTTTTATTTCAAAATAAGGAAGGATTGACCTTATCAAGAATGCATCTGTATTCTAAACTGTACTATACATCAAAATGGCCATTTAGATGGGAAGATGTGATCGTGCTGCTGTAGCTGCTGTTTACCACAGCAGAACTTTTGAACCAGGCTTGACACAGACAAGGCAGCTGCTTAGGGATCTTGCAGGTCTCTTGTTTACAGCTGTTCCTGGCTTAACCAGACAGCATCCTTATTTCAGTTGTCACAGCCGCAGCTTCCAATTCAGAGGAGATATCGAGTTGTAAAGGAGCTGGTTATGCTATCAGTTTAGGTGACGTGCAGCTGACAACTTCAACCAGCCTCCAGGAAAACACTTGAATTTGGAGTAGTAAGCCCAAACTGGGACTAATGGAAAGTAATTCCAAGTAGTCCTTGTGTTAACTTGCAGAACTGAACTGTTTACTTTTTGCTGTTTTATTCCAATTACATAACTTAACAGATCTCAGTTTTACATTAACAGCTTCTCCAGTGTAGTTCCATAAATCAGTTCTGAATCCCTTGTTGGCCTTCCTAGGAGCTAAAAATAATCTCTCATGCTTTCTCTTCCTAGTTCTTAGGAAAATAGACAGCATTTAGCCTAAGAAGTCACTTAGAAGTCTTGAAACACAAGGTATCAAATTCATCTGTTTACCATTTCAAAACTCAAAACAGAGGTCTTGTGCACATACCTAAAATTGTAACGGTCATCTTTAGTCTGAAATGCATGCTTTCCTAACAAATCAAATGCTTCAGTAATACATGCTATCAGTAATGACCAGCCCTTTAAAAAAGAAAACCTCCCTCCCTTTAGTTTTAATAGTTTTTGTACTTTAAAAAGCTCCCATGCTTCCGCAGTCTCTTTTCTAATGGCATTACAGGATACAGGTTGTTTCTTTTTGGTGGCAAGGTAAAGGAAATGGAGATAGATGGTTCTGTGTCAGTGCTTAATGACAGTCTCAGGCTTAAGCCTGGCCTAGAGTCCAGCCACATGGAACCCTTGCCTTTCCAGCTTAGCACAGCTGTCAAACTGCTACAACTCTATCAGGTCTCCCTGAAGTATGATTAATCATGACTGACGAACAGCTTCCTTGAGTGCTGTCTCCTGAGGCAACAATATAGTGATGTATGAACCTGAGTCAGGCTTTAGTTACATTCAGTTGGAATTTATTACTGAATCTTATTGCCAGTTTAGCTCTTCTGAATCAGTGAAATCCAGTCAGTAATATAATCTCAGCCTAAAGCATGTGCTGAGGACTGGTCTTCCACTTGCTTTAATGCAACAACACAAGTCCCTGATTGTAAACCTGAAACCTTGCTGATAAGCTGTAAGTGGAAATAAAGAGTTATCCCTATAAGCAGTTACACCTTTCTAATCCTTCCAGAGCCATTTAAGACTGGGTACAGGAAATGTAGCAGTGTTACAAGTCATGTTACTGGGTTAAGAGAGAAGGGCATGTCTAGCTGTAATTACAGATACTTCCTTACCCTTCAGGCTTAAAAGTATCTAGGAGTCAGACTTAAAGGCTCAGAGATCAACAGGTGACCAGGTACCTAAAGCTTCCATCAGGTTCCTGTAGCTTCATACCCAGGGCATGCCTGACAAAGTACACACTCAACAGCTGCAGAAAGCAAGGCCTCAAAGAGCTGTTACCCAAGGCAGAGTAGCCACGTGCTCCCACCTTTTAACATGCCAGGTGACTGGGGCAACCAAATCAGTGCCCCTGTCCAGAGCTGACTGGAACAGATGCAGGCTCAGTGATAAACTCAACAGACCTAACAGCAGCAGCCTGTAACAGTGGCCTCTGAAGACTCCCAGAACCAGCTGAACCAGCAATGCCTTCCTGCAGAAATAAGGTCTCAATCCCCTTCTCTGAAGAATGGAGCTTCTATGGTTGTCCTGGAAATGGTTGTTTTTAAGTTGAGTTTAACTGTGAAATGCAAGAGTATACTGTAAGGATAATGAACATGGCCTCAGTAAGGCAGAAGATTTCTGAATCTCTGATTTCAGCAAGAGGTGATTCTTAACATTCATTTTTATTATTCCTGACAAGAGCACTGGGAAGTTTTAGTTTTGAAGATACCAGAAAGGCATAATTAGCCCATACCATGGCAGCATTTCTTGCTTCAGGCTTAACAAGTAACCTACTTAGTCTGGGCTCTGGCCATTTATGGGAATACATAATAGAACAGAAAGTCACATACCCACTTGGAATGCACAACTGCAATTCTTGCCATGCTGGAACACAACTTCAAAGTATTAAAGGCAAATACCATTGCTTGAGACCCAAAATTCATGCTCTAATGGTACACCAGAAGAAAGCTGGTCTATACAATTGTTTCTTTATCTCTTAGCTTAACATCATCCTTCCATTCCACCACAGAAACAGTTAGAAATGCACAGATTCAACAAAGAAGGGTAGAATGGACATGAAAATCCCTTCTCTCCTAAGTCTCACTCACTAATAGCTATTCAGCAGCTGATAAATCACTGCTGCTGTGATGTACAACTAGGTACGTCACAGTCCCTGTTACAATTAGTCATTATGTGCACACACACAGGTGGTGGTCTAGAAAATTAAGGGGACTAAGGTAAACCTCAGGTGCCAAATTTAAACATACTCCCATATCTAGTTTACATTTATCTCCATGACTGCTTTTAGGACTTGCAGCTCTGCCTGCAGTGTTTAAAAAACAAATGACATTTAAACTGCAGCATCAGAATAATCCATTTCTATGAACTGCACTGTTTTCACAGGATTTTGGATAACATTTTAATTCAAAATTTTGTTACTACTGATTAAATTATTTTAAGATTGAGCTGTTGGAATATCACAGAAACAACCCACGTGTAAAGTTTCTGGTGTGATGGATAAACAAAGATAGCTCATACTACTCATCTGTAGTTGGTGCTGACTCAGAAAGGAAGCAGTTCAAACAATTAATTCCAAGCAGATCTGAGCTATGCCAGCCATCAGGTCATTTATCACTTCTCATAACCAAAGATAGCATGATGGCCTAAGGTTAAATCCCACCCCTTCCCTGCAAGTTCCACTGCCCATGTGGGTACAATAATAGGCAAGATGCTACTTGGCCACACAGCCCTGGTCATCTCTAAGGAAGGGGCTTTGATACAACTGCACATGATAGTGCTTTTCCTTAAGACTTAACTGTTAGCAATAGAAGGGTACAGAAAACAGTGGAGTGCTTAAGATACAATCACTGAATGGTAATCATAACCCAGAATTTCAGGACTGAAGATAAAAATAGGATTCTGAGTGCATACCACCACCAAACACAGCAGAGACCATTCTTTTCTCCTCCTCCTCTTTCTGTTGCACACCTCTACGATCATAACTAGCTTTTACTCCACACACCAGTTTTTCAAGTTACGTGCAGTAAGGAAGTTACCTTTACCTAACAACTGACAGCTATTTTGAGATATTTACTGCCTCTACCTTTCCCTTATTAGATGATCTTGCCATCCCTTATTTCCAAGGGCACAGAGCTGCAAGGAACAGGCTGTACAAGAGGTAAGGGTGGAGCCTTACTGTCATGCATTTACTAGACAGACAGTATTTGAGAACACAGGATCTACAACTGGGCTCAAAGTAAGTCTCATTTCCAGATGCAGCACTCTTTCATCTTCATACTGCTATTAAAGGACTGCGAAGCAGTTGTTTAAAAATGGTTCTTAGGATTGCTGTGCAAACCAAAAATGGACAACAAGAATAAAGCAGACAGCCTTGCATAGTTTGTAGTCCAAACACATGCATGTCATCAGATATAGGGAAAACTTATATCCTCTGAAGTTTCTCCTAAAGGTAGTATAAGAACTACCCACAAATGATACCATTTTAATTGACGTGGTGAGACAATCCAAATAAAAAGGTTAGGTAAAACATGGGGTGATTTACTTCTGCATAAAGTTAGACCACAGTTTATGACACGTACAAGCTGCAAGTCCGAAAATCACTCAAGATTCCTCTTTCAACAACAAGAGGTTTTGCTAACAGTAGGTTAAATTATAGTAAATTCACATAGAAACCAATATATCCCGAACACACATACAAAAAAAAAAACCAAACAGTAATTCCTAAATTAAAACCAGAAAAAAAAATATGAAAGTAAAACATGTCCTTTCTGCAAGATTTTTAGAAAAGCAGGAATCTGCTGCTTTCATTATTTGGGGCAAGACTGAGACATTAACAGGTTTCAGCAGACACTAGATGACTTCAATAGCATGCTTCCATAGAGCACCATTTCAGCTCTCATTCTATTCATATCCACACTCTGCAAAGAGTGCCACTTTTGGAAGTTCTTTTTCCCCTAAATTCATTCCTATATGTTCCAGGAATAGAAAAAATCTGAAATACTGTCTCAGGAAGTAGAATAAAAGCATAGCTTCATGTGTTCCCAGTAGGAAAGTCAGTTTAACAAGCAACTACGTTCCTCAGCCAAATGAGAGTTGAAATGACACCCTCATACCAGTTTGTCACCCCATTTCGCTTCATGCAAGGAAGAAACTGCTACCCCCTAATAGAAGATGCCCTTCATGGATTCAGAATAGTTAGAACTTGCTAAGAAGACATGTATTTTGTTCTGGAAATCAATAGAACACAGCTTATAACAACAGCTCTGTTTGCAGTGCAGCTGTACTAGCAGCACACCACACAGAAGAGCTGCAGCTCCTGACTGCAGAAGAGAAAAAAAAGATAAAAAAAGAACCCACATTCCTGAAAATACCAACCTCCTGTGAGTGGTGCAGGCTTGCAACTAGTTGACAGCTTAGATGTGTTAACACAGTGCCAGCTGGTCAGCTACTTCCCAAGCCAGCAGGGAATTCACTACCTGTAATAACAGCCATCAAACAAAACACAAAGAAAAAGTAAGTTTTAAAAGAAGGCTTAAAAGTAGGAAAGGGTTCGGATGCAGTCACCAACTAAGCTGTAAATTACTGCTAACAGCACCTGTTTATAGCTAATAACGTTTAAATCAGAAGACTGAGGGCATTAATGCCTTCAAAAATAATCAATACTGATGAACTGCAGTCTTGTTGGCTGAGGCTGAAAATTAACTGGAAGTGACCAAATTAATTTAGACAAGTAAAAGCCCTAGAAGAAAAAACATAACTACTGCCCTCACAACAAGTTTTCTTTTGCTGAACATTCCTGCTTGCAGAAGTAGTTCTGCTTCCTTGTGCATGGCTGCATACTAGTAGTGGCACACACATTGCTTTCAGCAGGCTGTCTCTCTGCCCACATTCAGCTGGGTGATACTGTTCTACAACCTGCACCTCTGACAAGCCATGGTTTTAATTAATGGCTTATCAGCACTGACAAGCTTGAAAGTGACAGCTATGCTGGTGGGCAGCCCATGTCCAAAGACTCAGCATCAGCACTAGAACAGTATTTTCTTTCGCTACAAATAGGGAAATATGCACCTTATTAAAATCCAATGTGAGCAAGCCAGTTATCAGTGTCTTAAAAAGCCTGTGTGTATGAAAACATGGCTCTAATCTCTGTACTTTTCCTTCCATACTTTTTAAACGTAGTTATTTCTGCAAGTATTACAAGGGACAAAGAAAACTTACCAAGATACCAGCAACAGATAGCATAGGACTCTACTCACCAGAAATCACTCAGAACATTAGTTTTAAAACAAGACAATAGAAACCCACTGCTCTGAATCTTCTAACACAAGTACTGAGAAAATAATCCAACTGAAGTTGATTTTCAAAAAAGAAACAACTCATTTTAGTTCTCCAATTGGCTCCAATGAACACCTTAAATAGGAACAGCATTAGACAGCCATTCAGTCTACATGTACACCTGATCTGGTATCACAGGTTTCCTGCAGGATAACAGTAGTGCTGCAATGCTGCTTTCCAGCAGCACGCTGAGGACAGAAGATCTACACCCACTTCTCTAGAATGGTTGTAACAGCCTCACTGTTGTCATCAAAGGAAATTTGTGGTCATGACAAGTAATACAGGAAATTAAACAGATCTGTAATTAGACCCTTTGCTAGGCAAACTTTTTTATTCAAAGTATGCAAAAACTGGCTTTAAAATCCAATGTTTGGTCAACTCTAGAAACGGGCACCCTTCCACAGCTGCTCTCATAACAGAAAATTCCATATCAGGAAAAATAAAAATAAGTCTCTGAATACAACTCTCATTATGCCCAACCATGAGAATACCATATCAATCTTTAATAATAATAAAAAAAGAATGTTTTATGTCTGGAATTAAAAGATGCTTTGGTATTTGCCATGCCATCTCCCCTTAGCTAACATGGGCTAGGATGAGAGCAGTTCTGTCAGCTGAGAGCTAAAGCTTCTCTCACATGAGGCTGCTAATAACAGTTCAGTTGGTGCACTGCTAGTTCCTGCTCATGTCTTAAAACACACAGAACTGTAGTTAGGAACTGCAGTTGGACTGGATGTCATCTATTCAGTAAGAGGGGGACTGCTCCTCCCTGGAGGTCTCCCAAAAGCTCCACCAAGAGCTACTCAGACAAGCTAAACATGCATTATCATTTCAGTCATGTTAGTAGAAGAAGCAACTACAGAGTGAGCACTACTGTTGTGTGCAGAGCTAACAGAAAACTTGGCTGTCCTCAATATATTCTGGATGTGGCTCTGGGCAGCCTGGTCTGGTGGCTGGCAACCCTGCACATAGCAGGGGGTTGGAACTGGATGAGCACTGTGGGCCTTTTCCAACCCAGGCCATTCTATGACTATGAAATATCCATGTATTGCTGCACTGCTGCAAAACATACCCATACCTGCTTTACAAAGCTACTAGTAAAATTCAGGGAATAAAATGCACTAATTGAGGTTTTTTAAGGGTTGCTACACTTTCTCTAGCAACGCTCCAGGAAGAAGCATGCAAAGTTATGTTTAAATAACAGCATCTATTTTTCTGAACAGAAAGACTGGAATATGACAGTACTGGGGGGAAGTGAGAAATAAGGAGCGATACTTTTTGTTTGTTTGAAAATATACACTTTTTATAGGTACCTCTATTTATATGTAAATAAAAAAAATATGAAGGAACTTACTGCTTAGAGTCAGCAGTAAAGCACTGACTAAGAAAGGTTTAACCTTTCATCTGTATAACCTTGCTGTTACTGACCAAACTTTCTGTTGCCAACTTCACATTTCTTGGGTTTTGTTGTTTCTTCCCCCCCTCCCCCCCTTTATACTGGAGTAATAAAGACTTCACAACCACCTGACACACTGCTATGAGTGCACTCCAAAGAGTGAGATAGTAAAGTTCCATGGCAAGCACACACATGACATTCACCTATATGGAAACAGCAATTCCATGCAGACAGATTCTGCATGCAGATGTTTGCGCAGCCACCACTGGAAATATACTGCATATTTACTGACAGAACACAAACAGCAAGGGGAAGAATATCTGAAGAGGCCAAAATAAGCACTAGAAACGGGAAATAAAAGCAGCATGAAGTCTCTTGAACTTCTGAAGTCTGACAAAGTAACACAGAGCTCCGCATTAGAACAATAATTGCAATTTTTAATATTCAGTAATAAGTTATGAGACAAACTGAAATGTTAGTTTTGCAAAGATGACAAAATAGCTCATGACAGAGCAGCTCCCCACAGGAAATTCTGCTGCTCATTTTTTCCCCACTCATGACAAACTTTTCCCTGTAAGAGGTCACATTCTGAAGGAAGAAGCACAACTGCAAGGATCCAATATAGACAAGCTACATTTAATGCCCAGAGAAGTTTAACACTGACATGCAGTGTTTCAATATCAGAGTGCAACCTCGAGTTCTGAAGTTCATGTTTCAATGAAAAGTTATTTTAAACCAAAATTAGAAGTAGTGCCTGCCTTGCCAAGAGTACAGCTTTTTCATTCCATTACAGCAAACATCATGCCTAAGTTGTATGTGAATGTTTACGCTACTTGGTGTGCTGCTCAGCTTGACATTCTTAGGTACTTTAAATGCCATAAAAGAACAAGTCACCTCTCCTGCTGACTTACTATGCAGGAAAAAAAAGTAATCCTTTTGCTCACAGTAGTTAGATGAGTGATGTGCCAACAACGTCCTGTGCCAAGAACAGCTACACCCAGATGGACAGAATTTTTCTTCTAGAAATCAGAAACAAGACTGATTAGTTTTGTCAGGAACTCTTATTTATTGAGTGGAACTCTATTTTACAGAGAGGTGCAAAGTATGCCTCCAAAATCATAGAATGATCCAACTATTACATCCCACAGAGACACCATAACTTCACATTCAAAGCAAGCTTTCTGAAGTTCTGAAGTTTTGAAAAGGAGCTATAGTACCTTTGTATAGTACCTAAGTATGGTACCTAAGGTACCTTGTGGTAGCAAGGATGATGAGAGAACTGTTGGACTAGATAATCCTGTAGGTCCTTTCCAACCTTGTGATTCTATGATTCTAAGTTGAATTAACTTACTTTACTAACTTCAGCGTATTCTAAACAATTTCTTCTTCAGTTTATCCACTGCGTCAACTACAACACAGGAGTTACATCAGCATTCAAACAAGCACCCCAAACCTTTATATAAATATTTTTTTATATTTAATATATATAAAATATTTTATATTTATATATATTATACAAATAAATGTGTATATACACACACATATATATACACACACACACATATATACACATACACATACATTATTACACATCCTTATATTTACAGAGGAGATCCAAAGGCCAGAATGCCACAGCTGTGTTCACGTCCAAACATGTCAGAAATGTCCAGTAGTCAATAGTAAGCATTACTGGCATGCATTAACTTTACTACAGCTTATCTTTGCTATTACCTCCATAAAATCCCTACAGCCGTCCCTTTGCACTTCCTGTAAGATCAAGCTTAATCAAAACGAACACAGGTTTGAAGCGGTTTGAACTTACAAACCCAGGTGGCTCCTTATTGCTGCCCAAAACTTCAAATCCACATCCACAGCTCCTTCCAGTGCAAAGGCAAACAAATGAAAAATACGCTTCGCAGCTGAAAACGAGCTGCTGAAATCAGGCTCTCATTAATTCGAGGAGAAACAAGGATGCCTCGCTGAGCTGAGACACAGGTTAAGGTTTAGCTACGAGGCCCAGAATCGGAAGCGCAGCTGAAGCCCCCGGGTGGCTTCGCAACAGCATCAGCGCTGCCTGCGAGCAGCGAGCGGCTCCTGTGGGCGACCAGAGCAGGGCCGGGGCCTCCCCGCTCCCAGCGCGGGCTGACGGACCGAGCGACCCCCGCCAGTCCCTACCTGACGCCCCACGAGCCGCCTCAGCGCCTCCCCGGCCCGAGCGCTTCCGCCGAGCTCCGCCAGAGGGACCCTCCGTCACCGCTTCACTTCCGGGCGCGATCCGCCATCGCGGCCGAGCGGCAGCGACCGTCACCGCCATCACTCGAAGGGCCGCGAAGGCGAAACGTCGCACAGGCTTTTGAGAGCGTTGAAAAGGGCCGCTGACTGACCGGGACCCGCCGCCTCAGCGAGGGTCCCAGAGCTCGCAGACCCCGCGGCTCCCCGCCCCCGCTCCGCGGGAGAAGTGCCGGCCGCTCCCGCCGCCTCCCCGCCGCGGCCTAAAATGGGAAAGCGCCTCACACAAAATGGCGCCGGGAGGCTGACCGCCGCGCATGCGTGTCGCGCTTCCCGGCCCGCCGCCGCCGCAGGACGCCATCTCCGCCCGCGCCCCCTCCCCGCTCTTCCCCTCGTCCCCGCCCCTCCGCGTTTCTAAGAGACGGTTAGCGCCAATCGCGTCGCGCCGTTGCTCTTCCTGACCCCCGAGCTCGGCCAATCGGCGCGCTCACGGCTACATCCGGATCCGGCTCTCGCCAATCAGAGGCTCGGGAGCGCTGACTTCACTTCAATCGCCGCCAATCGACAGGCGCTCCAGCGTAAAGCCAATGAAAAGTCTCCGTGGCTCTACCTGCGTCTCGGTCTGACCAATAGGTTCCGCCCGGCTCTTGGCGACCAATGAGGGCGCTGTCCGCGGCGCCCAATCCGGGCGGGGCAGAGCCCCCGGGGCGTCACGAGGGGGCCAATGAGAGTTCGAGGAGGACCGATTCTGCTCAACAGCTTGTTATTGGGCTCGTCGCTGGCGATCCGCTGCGAGTCCGGGCTGAGAGGAGGGGGCGGAGCGGGGCCGCGCTCAGCGCCGCCGCTCGCGGGGCTGCCGTCGTCGCGGAGGGGGGGGAGTGCGGCGCCGAGCCGGGCGCTGCCCGCTTCGCCGCGACTTTCCAGGTAGGGAAACGGTGGAGGGCGGCTCGGCAGCCGCAACTCCGCCGCCGTCCCGGGGGAGCGCCCGGCCCCGCGAGGGACGGCCTGGGGTTGAGCGGAGCGGGACGGCCGCCTCTCCCTTCCCCCAACCTCGAAGCGGGCAGCGGGAACGAGGGCTGCGAACTCCGCCTCCGAGCCGCTCAGCCCCGGCTGCGCGCTGTGTGTGAGGAGGGGGGGGGGGGGGGGGGGGGGGGGGGGGGGCGGTTTTCTCGTCCCGCTCCCCTCAGCCCCAAACCCCGGCGGCCGAGGGGGGCGGGGAGGAGCGGCTCGGCGGGCCGCGGAAAGTTGCGAGGGCCGGGGAGGGGCGGGGAAGGCGGGAGGCAGGCCGGGCCCCGCCGCCCCTCCGTCAGGAGTTGCCGCTTCGGGGCCCCGCAGCCGGGAGCGGGAGCAATGGCGACGTGACGCGCACCGAGCGGCCCGGGACGGGCGGAGGCTCCCGCCCTCCGACGGCCGCAGACCCTCAGCCGATCCCGCTCTCTTGTGTTGCAGCGTTTCCCTGCCCGGCTGTGCGGCGAGGTGAAGGCACGGAGCTGGAATCCTTCACATAACCGGGAAAGATGAAGGTAGGAGCCCCCCTCTCTCTCCTTTTTCCTTTCCTTGAGGTGATTTCGGTTTTCTCGCCGCTGCAGTCGGCTGGAAATGCTCTGAGTTGCTGTCCTCGGAGTGCTGCCTTTAAATGCTTCCTGCATCAGCAGCTGCTATTGCAAGTTTGCAAAACCACAGCTTTTGTCCCGCCTGTGCTGCTGCTGGGTCGGATTTTTTTTTTCTTTTTTTTTTTTTTTTTTTTTTCTGCCAGTACAAAGACGGGGCAGTGCACAAAAGAGAGAGAAACTTTTCTTGCCTCCCATTAAACAGCAGCGAAACAGTTCCTTAATGTTGTGCGTCGATTTCCTGTCTCGATGGACGTTTTGGCTTGCTGCTTCTGGCCTTGTTTACCACTTCTCACACGCCCAGTAAAGTGAGGTTTGAAGTAATAAAGTCCAGATTAAGGAAAAGGTGAGGAGAACTAGTTCTTCCTCTTAAGGAGGCAGTTCAGCTTTCATAAAGGATTTCGTGAAAAAAAAAAAGCAGGAGTTAACAACTGCTCAGAAAGATGAGAGTAAATCTCTCTAGAGGTCTTCGTTTAATCAGCAGGAGAAAAACTCCTATGTGTAGAATGGTATAAACATAATTGCAGACATTGCTATGATAGCAGCCTCAAATTATCCTCCTCACCAAATTGCTTTCAATAGGAAAAAGTGCAGTTATCTTCTGTGCTATAGTTCTACTGTCGAAAGATTTCCCTTCTTTAAGTCTTTTGAGTTAATTGTCATTGTTATTGATTATTATGACCCCCTTTATAATGAGGTGCTTTAATATGAATGCAGCACCCCCAGAGCTATGCTGAGCATCCCACAGAAAGTAAGAAGGTGCTTTTTTGTTGGTCCTTTACATTGGGAGAGCAATGAGACTGGCAGAATCAGGGGTCAACCTCACTGTGTGAAGCAAAACTTCCTATAACTCGTTTCTTTCTTTTTTTAAAGAGCAATCTGACGGTAGTTCTGAATGCAGATGTTGTTTGCCACGTAGTGATCAAGAAGCTCAGATGGAAAATCGAATGTGCAATACTCTAGCTGTAAAAAGAACTAAGAACTAAACTTTGTTCCTGTTTTTTTTTTTTTCTTCTTTGCTCCTCTCTAGGCAGCAGATGAGCCTGCCTACCTGACAGTGGGAACGGATGTCAGTGCCAAGTACCGCGGTGCCTTCTGCGAGGCAAAGATTAAGACAGTGAAAAGGCTTGTGAAAGTCAAGGTAGTATGCTGTGGTTTGTGCTGGCTTCGTTAAAGCACTGTGTTGAAAGAGCTGTCAGAGAAGATCAAAATCCTGAAGATTAGGGAATTTTCATTGCTTTACTGTTTTGAGTTTTAAGAGCATTTGAATGTTTGTGCAGTTATAGTTTTCATGTTGTTATTTTTCCAAATCTTTGTTCAGAAGGATGCTGAAACAGGACTGGGCTTAAACATTACCTGTCGGTGCTGCTCACTTCCTGGTCACAATTGTCTCATGCTTATGAATGCAGCAGTTTCACAGCAGTCAGTTTTCAAGGTTCTCCTCGAGGCTTATGGCTTTACATGAGTAATAAGAGCAAACTCTTCAGAAGCAAAAATTCCCTTTCGTTCCAACTGACAGTCAGTTTTACTTGAGAGGCTGTGCTATAATGAGTCAACGTAAGAACAAAAAAAAAGATGGCAAAAGAACCTTTTTGGATCAGGTTTTCAAGGTGGCCAGGAGAGTATTTGTTAGTTTTCAGCATCTTGCTGCTGCTTTCAAAGCTGCATGCAAAGCTGTAGCTAAGTTCCTGTGCAAGCGTAGTACTGACACTTAATATTCATTTATGTTTACAGGTCTTATGTCGAAACAAAAATGAAGGTCATTATTTTACTGTTGCAGTTCTATTGCTAATGCTAATGTGGGAAAACAAGAGTCAAACCTAGTTAAATAAGAGTTAAGAATGCAAAGTAAATATAGAGCTTGGTTTGTTCCCTTAAGTTCTTTCCACTTCTAGATAACTGTCCAGGATATGTAAATAAGGCATTAGTGACCCCCAAAACTTTGCTAAATAGAGATTAAAGCTTCTTTTTATAACTAGCATCTACTTTTTCATGTGCTTTAATGCTTAGATCAAGAAGAGCAAGCTGTCAGCCTCTTCAGTTACATAGGTTGAGCACATCACTTCTATCAGAGTTCTTCTCATGATTTAAAAAAACAACCAGTTCAGTCTTTTCAGTCTTTTCTCCTGTTCTTAGTGAGTACTTTTAGAAATGTGTGCCCTTGTTTGAAATCTGTGTGAATGAGTTGCTTCCTAGAAAGCAGCATGCTGCCCTTACTGAGCTGACATCCTTCATTTTTCTATCTGTGTCTATGGTCTGAGTATCTGAGTATTAAGGCTGTTTGTAGGTGTGTGTTTCTTTTTCTCTACTGAATGATATGCTTTATTACTCCATGATAAGACTTGTAGATACACAAGGCTGCTCTGACTTGGTGACAATTCCTGTCGCTGTGTCTGAATTGTAAAAGAACGGTTGAAGTTGTAGCAATAAGCCTGAGATTTTAATGAACAGTGTGTGGGCACAACCCAGTGTACCTCCTAAGTCCAGAGAGTCCATCAGGCTTTTCCTGCGTAGCAGGACTACTTGTATTCATCTCAGTACTGATAGAGAATTGTAAATAAAAACTAATTGAACTGGGTTATTATGAATTCATTTACTGCAGGGTGCATTTCAACATGCTCCTGGTTTTTATTGATACAGCTGCAATGTAAATTGTGCTCATATGATGAAGAGAAGGGAGTGCAAAAACTGGACATCTTTATTGGTGGAAAGGAAATTCCTTGGGTTTTTGATTCCTGAAAAAGGATAGGAATTTGGGAATTGTTGGTTAGTACATCCTGAGTACTCAGGTAGGTCTTTTTGCTATAGAAAATGGCAGTGAAACAGTTAATCCTGCTAACATCTAAATATGTTCTTCTGTGTTTCTGAGCTGAGTCTGTGCAAACTCAGGGGTTCAACTTGCATGGGCTTATGTTCCTTCTGTGTCATCATGTTTACTCTCCCAAACAGAGGATTTTAAAGGGAAAAGTGTTTTACTTCCTCTTTTTCAACTGATCCTTGTTTTAATCACGCTTTTAGTGGTTTGCATCTTTACTGTAGAAACTTTCTCCCGTTCATGGTAGCAGCAGTGGTGGTGGTGTGGCCTGTTCAGGGATTTCTCAGTAAGTTTTTATTACAGAGAGCATTGTATTTTGATTGCAGTTCAGTACTCAGTGTGTTGTCAATGAAGTGCTATGGGTAAAGTAGAGGAAAAAGCACATGAATCATCTGATCTCTAGGCTCAGTTCCAGGTGCACCCCAGGGTGCATCAATATGTGAACTCACATCAAAAGCTTAAGTTCTTTTCATTGGAGCACCTGTTGTTTTATTTGCCCTCATCTTTGACTGTAGTGTTTCAGGTTAAGTGTTCAGTGTGCTACTTGGGCCTTTCTGTGAATAAGGCCACCCAACCCAAGGCTTTTGCATTCATGTTTGATGGAGAAAAGGTTGATTTTCTGCACTACTACTTAGACTTTTTATATGCCATTACAAATAAGGAATGCATAAACAAGTTTATGAATGTCTTTCAGGTGGTCCTGAAGGGGGATAACTCGACTCAGTTAGTTCAAGATGATCAAGTGAAAGGACCTCTAAGAGTATGTACACTGCATGCCTTTTCTTGCTTTATCTCATAGTAAATCAACAGGAGGAGGGCCATTGCTTTTGGTTGGGTTGATTCTGAATAGTCCTAACTCTTGTAGTTTTTGGAGGCTCTTCATGTTCTCCGTGTAGCATGCTTCATATGCCAGCAGAATTGCACATGCTGTTTTTGAAACCTGTTATAAGTAACAGAGATCCTGATTCCACGAGGGTGATTTCAAGCCTGTTAGTAATAAATATGAGTGTTCTAAAAGTGTTTTTAAAGTAGTTGATGTATTTTATATAAAAAATGCGTGTTGATTTGTGTTTTTACAGTAGCTGAAAGTTGTCTGCTAATGCAGCTGCATTGTAGAACACTGACTGCAAATAGACCTGTTTAGAGATCATCTTTAGTAGCTCCTGCATGAGCACTAACAATAAAGAATAATGTTAGAAGTGTTTTAAAGTGTAAGAAACAGTAGTGACACACATCCACAGTAAAATAAGAGTTACTTTGATTGAATAGTTGAATATTTATTTCCAATTAGCCCTGTATTATTTCTTGTTATGGGATAAGCCCTGCTGAAATTAGTTGTCCCAAGATCCTTACTGCTTTATTGTCTAACTAGAGTTCACCTTATGAACCTTTGTTCTTACCAGCTATGTAACTACATTTCACAAAGTAACGTTTAGCTGAAGTGAATCTTCAGCATTATCAAAATAAAAACCTGCCTTACTAGAAGAATTAATGCTTACGTGAGTTCTGTTTGAGTTCTGGATTATGGATAACCTTGGGATACCCCTTTTTGCAGGTTGGTGCAATGGTTGAAACCAAAATGCCTGATGGATCCTTTCAAGAAGCTGTTATCAGCAAGTTAACAGATGCAAGTTGGTATACTGTAGGTAAGTAGCCACATGCTTTCGTTGACAGTCTCTAATCTTCGAATAATACATTTCTAATTATAGATAATAACGTAAGTAATTATATTCTGTTTTGTAAGAGCTGAGATTTTGAAGGGAACTTTAAGTCTTCCAGATCTTGTTTCCTTAAAAATAGAATAATAATTATTTGATGTTGAAGGAGGCTGTAGCAAAGGGCTCAGCAGACAAGTTTTATTTGGCACAACATCCATATGCTGATGGTGGTTTCACTCAATGGAATTCAGAATGGGTTTTGCAGATTTTAAGACAAACTTCAAAAATAGCACTTCTGGCTGAATATTTGTGACACGTACTGACTGACTGGCTTGCAAGTGTTCTTTCACTGTATGCAGTCTTATAAAAACAGCAGCAGCACCCATAGCTTCTGTACATTTGGAAGCAATTCCTCTGTTGTGTGTAGAGTTGAAATTTGAGGGTTGTGTTTTGTATGAAGTAACAGAAGAAAGGAACTTATTTTTAAAGAGATTGCCATTACACCAAAAAAGAAAAGAGGGGACTTTTTTTTGTAAGTTAAAATTAACTGTTGCCTTAAATCTTTTTCAAATAATGATTCAATCTAAAATAAAATAGAAAACAAATTTGCTTCTCCTGCAGGAGGCTGCGTTTTTTAGTTACTGACACAAACCTCAGAATGCACAATCATCAAAATGTCAGTGTTGAATAAGGATTCACTGCAAGAGAAACTTCATTATTTTGAATAAATAGAATTGCTCATTCCGATATCTAGGCTTTTCTGAAATAGCTCTATCACTGGAAAGGCCAGCAACATTCAGATGATACCATATAAGCAAACAATAACAACCACAGTAACTGGATCAAAAAGCAGTGCAAGTATCCAACTTGGAGGAAATGCACTATTCTTAATTGTACTGTATATTCTGCCATTCTACTCCACTATATTTGTTCTATATTTGTTTCTTAGTATTCTTACATACAGACAGTTCAGGTTTATCTTCATATTTTTCAGTACCCTGCTGAAGAGTCCCATATAGCATGGGATATCAGTTTTATTTTGGTTTTGTGATGTTTGTTTGTTTGTTTTCAAGATAGACAGTACTTTCAGTAGTCCAACTTTCCCTTTGAAGTAGGTGAGATTATTTAGTCTTTGATGGGATGAAGATAAGACTGTCAATGGAAATAATTTGGAAGAGTTTATCACGAGATGTTTATTATTATTGCACGCTATAAATATAAGCTGGTTGACTTTCCAGTTGACAGTGCTCAGTGCCCTTTGCATTTCTATTTTTTTAATTGTCATATATCGTTAGCAAACATCAGGAAGGGCCTATTTGCTGTGCAAGTGACCGAGCACTGGCATGGGCTGCCCAGAGGTTTTGGGATTTCTTGTTCAGAGGTCTTAAAAGCCATCTGGGTACCCTGCTCTGAGTGGCCCAGGCCAGGCTGGATGTGGCTCTGGGCAGCCTTGTCTAGTGGTTGGCGACCCTGCACATAGCAGGGGGTTGGAACTGGATGAGCACTGTGGGCCTTTGCAACCCAGGCCATTCTGTGACCTCCAGAGCTCCTTTCCAACCTTAACTATTTTGTGATCCTGTGATCTTTTTTTTTTCCTTTCCTTGCAAGGATATACATCACTCTAGAATTCTAGAATTAATTAGAATTACTGCTAATTAAGCAGTAAAGTTGTGTTACTCAGGTGGAAAAGACAGACTTATTTCTGTCCTTTTGGCCTTACACTACAATGTAACATACTTGATGAACCCCAACTACCTTTTTTATCTTTAGACAGATAGAACAGATGAAAATGAAGTTGCATGATTTTTCATATTCAAATTTATTAAGGCTGCTAGGATTTTGCAGAACTTTGGAGCTGCTGGGAATGAGAGGGGGTTTAAGTAATTCCATGATAAGTCAGTGTGTAATGTGGCATATAGGGTATCTGTACCCATACATCTGAAAATACAATTGTAACACACTGGAATTGCATTTAGTTCTTAATAAAATTGTCATGAGTAGTATATGGTATTGTGTTTATTGATACTGAAAGCAGAGGTAATGTTGACCAACGTAAGCAGATTGAGAATTTTGTATCTTCATAACTTGGCTGTTAAACTTGGGTAATTGTGGAAATGCTTTAGCTTGAGTACAGAAATGTCAGATTGTGAGAAATTAGCCTTATTTTTTAGCCTGTTTCTCCCATTGTAACTTTGTAGAAAGCTTTGGAGAAGTATGGAGTGTATGTTTATGTTGCTGTCAAGTAAACAAGAGTTGAATTGGTTCCCCCTTAATAGATGGTGGCTGTGCTCTTTGGCAGTTTTATTGACTGATTCAGTCAAAGCTAAAAAGTTGAAAGGGAAGTGGATTAAACAGCTTTTCCAGTTCTGAAATGTTTTTCTGAACCATGGTCAGGCTTGAGTTGGAAAGCACGAGAGAAAGCTTGCTTTTAGTACGTGCTTTTCATGAACCATTTAGTTTCTGTTTTATGGATCATCATCTCTTTGTGATTTAAAACTATGACTGATAAGGGTAGAGAGATCAATAATATGTATATCAGTAATATAGGATAATAAATACATAATAATTTGCTTTTGTCACCAGCATAACAGATCCACAAAATCCCTTCTAACATTAGTTCTGCCTGTTAGTGGTGTTCATCTGCCCAAAATAAGTAAGGATCTCTCTCTTTTTTTTCTTTTTTTATAATAGTTGCTCTGAAATGGCTATTTCACCTGTTACCACATCTAGTAATGGTGTTATTGTAGCCATTTAGTCGTGTTGAAATTTTCAACTGGAGTATTTGAAATGCCTTCAAAAATCTCTGAGTGCACGAGTAGGTGAAGAGACACAGCTGTTGGGGGTGAAGACTTAACAAAGGCTGGAAAACTGTGTTGCACAACTCAGCCCTCTCGTCTGCTTGAATCTATAGCGAGATGACAGGGCTAGCAGTGTAAGTTCTTTGGGTAACAAATGGCTCAGTTGAATTTTTAGTCTTTTAAAACTTAATTATTTTAAATGAACTTGCAGTTTTTTGAAGTGCTGCATTGATGCTTTTGAAGTGCTGGATATATTGCTAAGTGATAATTACCTAGCATTAGAGCAGTCTGTCAGATCTGTTTTCAGCTGAGCCACGTTTGAATTACTGCTAACTTAGTGTACACCCACCTGATTCTCTGTTAATTTGTAAAACAGGTCAAACATCACACTGCACATAGTTATATTTTCCTTTTGTAATCTTTTCTGGAGTTTTACTACCGTTCCCAGAATGTCACAAAACAGAAATCCTTGTGTATAAGTTTAAGGAAACACTTTTGTATAGCTTCTTTTCAAAGCTGAAAGCAGCGTAGTGTCTACATAAACTGTATTTCAGTTCTTCAGTTTGTTGTTAAATCAGTTTCTCTTCTTGCCTCATCAAAACAAGTATCATCTTCCTTTTGATAATGCCAGTAACCTGCATGTGCTTAGGTCTCTTGTTGAAGATTTGCAATTTAACCACTGCTACAGCTTTCAGTGAAAGTAAAGCCAGACCAAATACACTGAGCCTTGCATCATGTCTTTTGAAAGATAAAATCACGGAAAAGTCTTTCTAAAGAAAGAGAAGACGTACAGCTAGCTCTATTCATTTTACCTCTGAAATGTAAGGAAAATGCAGAAATTAAAAGCATTGATGAGCACTTGTGGTTTCTAGTAGACCTTGCTCTCACAGTAGTGCTTTTTATACCATTTGGAGTGAAAAGGAGCGTGGTTTTTTATTTCTTTGAGAAGTATGGCTTTCAGGCTTTTCTGTAAGGCATCTTTTTAAAAATTATCTTGAAATGGTTCGAATATTTTAGTATAAGTAGTAATTAATTTTGCTCGTTCTTTTAAATGCTGCGTGAATCTGCAAAGCCAAAAGAGTTTCCCTTTTTGGTTCTGGTGCAGTGCTGTACATCAGTGTGGCCCATCTGGTTGTGCTGTAGGCCAAACAGTGCTTATGAGGCCTCTGTGAGCCCCCTACCCTTGCTTGAGCTGCCCTGCAGATCCACATGGGGTAACTTCTTCCTCTCTTGTGGTCACTGGGGCATTTTGCAGGGAATGCTGTTGTCTGTGTGTGTGTGTGTGCGCTGGGTGAGGGGGTTGGAGGTTGATACCTGACTGCTCATCCCTATGCAAGGTGAAGTTCGGGTGGTCTGGGTTGTTGTGGAAATGAGGTCTTGGCCACAGGTTGTGTCACTTTGGTATCACATTTAGGAAGTGTTGGGTAGTGCATGCCTTATTCCTGTCTGGAGGGTGATAGAAGCTATCAGTCACTAGATTTCATCCATTCCAGAGGCTTGCCAGTTTGTCTTTTCATAATGCCTACAGCAGGCTTTTTGTAGTACGTGCAAGGCTGGAGTCATGTTTGTGTGGCTGGTTGGACCAGTTCTTCTTCCCAGCATCCTGTTGAGTTGTACAGCCCAGAAGCATCGCTTCATCTTCTGGCTATGCGTGCGTCACCCAGGAATCCTAAAGGACAGGTGTGGAGGGGAAGTGTCCAGTCACCCCCACTTCAGTGGTGCTGCAATCCTCCTTGACCCACCACCACTTTCTTTTTTTCGTCTCTAAAACGTTGCTTGCTTGGATTTTGAAGAAATCCCATATTTACCAGAATCACTCCATGGGGTGTATCATGGATTAAGTGTGTCTGCAGCACACACAGAACTGTGCCATAGCTGTGTTGGTTGCTTTCTGAAGAATCTGGGAAATAAAAGAGCAGCACAGCATTTTGTGCTCCAGCACCTGCAGGTAGAGAAGCACCTGTGGGAGGGGAAGTCTAGCAACTAAGCCTTGTTACAACTCATGGCATGGAGCCTTTGCTTGTAAACCACATTTGTTACAATGTGGACAGTGCCTTATAAAAAAGTTATTGTGTATAAATAATACTGTAGAGGTACAATACAGTAATACTGTACTGTTTTGCTAAATGCAGGGAGGTTGATTTTTTTTCTTCCAAATCTATGTAATGATAGTAAGATTACTATAACATCTCAGAAAAAAGGCTTTCAGGCATTAGGTTCTTATAAGATGATAACCTTATATAGGAGGAATCTCAGGGTTTATTCTTTCATGCTTTCAGGGCTATTTCATACATACCTGAGCAGAGGAACAGTTCCTCTCGAGCTGTTTTCTTTTTCTAAAATACAACACATCACTGAATTGTGTGGTCTCTGGAGTAGCACAATCCATTGCAGCATCTTGTTGCAACGATGAGTCAGTGATTAGTGCAGTCCTTATCTGCAAGGTTATTCAACAAGTGCAGCCTGAATCCTGGTACTTTCTATATTGTTTCCACAGTTGAAAAACAAAAAGCTAAAAAGCTTTCACACGTTTGTAGGTGCATTCATGGGTAGCATCTCTGATAGCCCACAAATTACACCTTAGGCATCTAGTGAAACAGTGACACAGTTTTTACTTGTTGGCATGTACTTTCATTTTCTTGGTAGGCTTAGAAAACTTTGAATAGCAAGAGTAATAATATGAAAATGTTTGCTTGCTATGCAGTGTGGAATCTCTCCTCTTTTGAGCAAGTGCAGTAATATAACTTGTTGGATTTGAAGTTAGCGAGGAGATGCAGCCTGGAGGGTTGCTTTCCATATTCACTTGTATGTTACAAAACTGCCTTGTTCTGGTAAGACTGATTGCTGTGTGTTCAAGTAATGTAACAATTTCAAGTATGTTATCACTGCTCTCCTGCTTTGTTCTCCTTTTTTCTTTCTCTCCTTTTTTTTTCCCCCTAATCTTGTGATGTACAGAAATAAGATATTTATAAGATGACAGATCTGCAGTACCTTGGGGTAAGTTTCTCCCTAGTTTTTAACCACTGTTTGGATTAGTTGGCTTTTTAATATTTCCTTTATAACCAAATGAGAATGGATGTTGAGATAGTGTTTTTGTGAAGGCAGAGTTAGGATTAATGTTGCTGCTGTTAATAGCTTATAGAGACATGCATGGGCCTGCTGCAGCCAGGGAATGGAGGATAACTGCTAATCCATGGCGAGTGGAAAGCTACACTGTTTCATGCATGTTTGATGGACTCAATTTTTAAGAGAGAATTTTTGAGATGTTTTTTTCCTAGCTTACTGAAAGTATTGCAATGATGCCCAACGGAGAATTTTGTTTTTCTGTCATAGTTTTGGCTTGCCTAAGCTTCCATGAACGGAACTGCATCCACTTCTGTTTGTTACCTGTTGTTACTGACAAGGCTGGGTTGCAGTGAAAGTCTGAAATTTTCCATTTTGTTTCCACTGTTTAACAATGCTGTATATGGAACATACTGAGCTCCATATAGGGCATTCTTGGGAATTGAATGAGAACAAACAGAATAGAGACTGTTCCTCCAGGCTGTGCTGCTTAGTCATCTTTCTTCTCCTTCTGTCAGTGTTCTTGGTTAAATAACACGCCTTGCAAGAAAGGCCTCTGGCCAGCTTTTCCTCCTGTCATTCCTACTTTGTCAGATTGACTCTTGAATAGTAGAGTTAGTTTCCTGGCTAGGAGGTGTTGCTCTCTTCCCAGAAGTATTTGCTGGAGCAGCCAGCTGGGAAATGGCTGTTGCCCCAGTGAGTACGTGCCCACTTCAGGGTTAGGCAGCAGTGGCACATAAAGGGCTTCTGTTTCTTCAGAGAGACAGGATTTTAAGTTCCTCTTCTATGATAAATATTGTGACACTGTGCATGCACTTTTGATGGCTGAATTATGTAGGCAGGGAGGGAGCTCTCCCTGTCTTCCATCCCTATTTCCTTTCCTCCTTTATATAGCTGACTCTGTTTAGCAGTCTTCCTTAAGGAATGAGCATGTAAGAATTTCTGCCATCAGAGAATTTGGAGGTGTAACAATGACCTGTTTGGGAAACAGTAAAGAATAGAAGTTGTTCAACATCAGTTCAACAGTTTTTATCTCTTTGTTAGTACCAAGCATTTTACCTAAACAGTTATACTTCTGAATATAGGCAAAGAGGAATGAATATGCAGTTTTAATTTAAGAGCCCATTATGTTCTTCTGCCACGATTGCTATTACACTATTGATGTAGTGCATAGCTAAAACTCTGCTATCTGATCTACTGCTTATATCTTAAATCCATAATGTGTAATGCTGTTATGGTGAAGTCATTCCCTGAAAGCCCTTAGGACTTGCATTTAAAAGTTGTGCACGGGGTGGAGGCAATATGAGCAGTATGTTTTGTGAAGTAGATTCTTCAGAAAAAGGCAACTGGGATGGAAATACGAGGCCTACTTAGCTTTAGGAAGGTGTATCCCTGAAAAGGTGCTAACAGTCTCAATGCATATTTCTGCTTAAGTCAGATTCCTTCCAAGAGGAGGAGTTGTATTTGCCTGTGGAGGTGAGATATCACCTTATGAAGATGATACTTCTGGGAGTAGGGATAAAGTAGACCGATTGTATTTTTTTCTTTACTGCCAAGTGTCAGATCCTATTTGCTGTTTCCAATAAAGTTACCTCAGCCTTCTGTTTCCTAAAACCACATTTGTGAAATATGAATACTTTGACTTCAGTTCTGAATGTTTGTAGTAAAGCATAATGATGATGATCTGCTTTTAAACCTTTTCAGAACAATGAGAAATTGCAAGCACTTGTAGGGTCCCTAAAAGTATAGCACTGTAATATTGCTATCAACGTGTGTGTATGAATAATATGTACAGATTGGGTGGCAATTAAAGATCAAAGGGCTGAAACATATATAAAAATGTAAACATCTCATACACTGCTGAGGGGGAGACCTCATACTTCAGTGCAAAGTGCATCAGTGCTGGCTTCCTTCAGCTGTCAGCCATACCAGAGGATTTTGAGAGTACTGTATTGACACAGAGATTGACAGGCCTTCGTGGTATTCATATTTTAAAGGTTTTGAAAAGGTTATTGGCTAATATGGCTAATTAGGCATATCTCTCTCTGCTGTTCTTAAAATGTTAGGGTTCAGGAGGGGTGGAAGAGTGATTTGCTTCCTGTGTTCTACATAATGACATAAGCCATTAAGATAATTCAGTATTGCAATGCACAGCAGCACTGTCTCCACTCTGAAATTCTAAGAATCTCAATGCTTATCTTATCAAGCTTAACTAAGTTTGTATTCATATGTTATTATGTAGCTGTTACTGCAGTATTATTCCAGTCTAAAGTTTTAATCTAGTATTGAGAATATGACCATTCTAGTCTGTTGACAAGTGAGATAAATGCTTTTCTTGCTGTAACTAAGCTGTATTTTTGCTAACAAATCATGTAATTTCATATTTTTGCTAGCTCATGTTTTTTTTGTTTGTTTTTTAATAGAAGTATGCCAAAATTACTGCTTTGAAAAGCACAACACTCTTTACGCTTTCTTATTTTAATTAAAAAAAAAAAAAAAAAAAGTTAGTTACTGGACAAAGCACATTTCAAGCAGTTTAAATATAGAATAGTATTCTGCCCTTTGACCCATACAAATAAACTTTTAACTTACTGGACTGACTGCAGCCACCTGGTCTCTGCTCTCTGAAAAGAGCCCGTTCTTGTGGCTCAGGCAGAACGTGGGAAACCAGGATTGCCAGAATATTGTGTGTTCCTTAAAATACAAGCTACTTCTGTGACATACTTTAGATAAAAGGAATATTGTTGCTTACTTCAAACTGTAGGTACCAAAACATTTAAAATAAAATTCAGCAAGTGGGGAAATGAGTAACTTTTCTTTCCTTGTCTTAATGGAAATCTTGGTGAAAATGTTTTCAGATGACCGAAGAGTAGATATTTCTCAGACAAAACTTACAGTGAACTTGGAGTGTCCTAGATTTCTTCAGCTGCATATTGGAGACTGATGGAACTTCCTTTTGACTTACCCTTAACATCTTTATTTGTCTACTAACTCTTCTTCCTGAATTCTGTGAATTCTGAGTTCTGCGCAGCAGGAGAAAGAGAATTAGAAGAAAGGGAATCGAAAGAATGAGTAAGGAATAAATGGATAGTTTAAAAACAAGAACAACAAAAAGGAAGAACACTTAGATAACAGTGACTGGTATAGAGCCAGTAGCTGTGGTTTGAAGAAGTGCAATGTATTGATAAAGTGCATGTCTATATTAGATCAAAACTACAGCTTCCAAAAGCCTTAGTGGGCACTGATGTAAATTTGAGTGAAATTGTTACCCCTCCTTAGGCTGAATCTTGAATATCTCCCTTCTGTTTGTGAACCAAATAAATGTCAAAGTTGAAGGTCTTTGAAATCGTGTTTTAGAAAGTGTTCTAAATTGCACGATGAACAGTAGACTTGTTTTGTCAGTTTGGGATCATTTTCTGTCAACATGTTTTCTTGCTTTCATTCTAGTTTTCGATGATGGTGATGAAAGGACCTTGAGACGAACTTCATTATGCTTGAAGGGAGAAAGGCACTTTGCAGAAAGCGAGGTAAGATGATGGACGTACATTGAAAACTGGGTAGTAGAAGGTTAATTTTTTTCATGTAAGAAACTGCAAGCTAATTTTGTTTCTTCTTTGTTCACATAGACACTCGATCAACTGCCACTAACCAACCCAGAGCACTTTGGAACTCCAGTTATTGGGAAGAAATCTAATAGAGGAAGGAGATCATCTCTTCCTGTGTGAGTTTTGTTAGTGCTGTGCTCTGTTCCTTTACTTTAGTGTCCTTTGCTAAAATTGTAGTCCAGTTAAAGCTATAACAGGCTGGATGGTTTATCATGTGAGCTGCATACACAGATTATGGACTGAGAAGTTCAGTTGATGTAGACCTGTTCATATTTTAGCAGTAGTATGAAATTGATGTTCTATTGTTGCTGTTTTTGTCCCTTATAGTAGCCTTAAGAGTGTTCATACTCCTCTCGCGTAGTACAAAGTCATGTCAGGAAATGTAGGATTTTTAAACTGTTTTATAATGTAGGAAAAAAGGTGCTTTGAAATTTTAAGGGTGGAGATTCTTTCTCTTTGTTTCATGTCAGTGCACAATCAAATGCTGATTTACATCTCCAATTCCAACATGATGCTGTGGTAAAATGCTACTATTTGGACAGAATTTCTACAAGAGTCCTTTAAGTCAGTGCATTTATTATTTATTATTTCCATCAATTTAAGTTCTTAAAATTATAATTTTATTTCTGAGTCCTTGTAAAGTATTTTTGCTTTCAAATATTAACCTCAAGTGAAAACTTTAAAATACTGTATGTTTTAATAATTCAGAACTGAAGATGAAAAGGAAGAAGAAAGTAGTGAAGAAGAGGATGAAGATAAAAGGCGTCTTAATGATGAGCTGCTTGGCAAAGTTGTGAGTGTGACTTGTAATTCTGAGAAGGCAGACTGGTATCCAGCTTTGGTAAGTTGTTAAAAAAATTGAAATCTTTAATTTCACACTACTGTTTGTTTGATTTTTGACAAGAATATTGTCAAAAATATTGTCCAGTTTGTTGCACTGTTCCTATAAGAGTTTTCTTGGTTTGGACAGTTTGCACACTTCTGCAGCAAAGCTGTGAATGCAGTCAGGCCAGCTGTGCTGCCCATATTCTCTAAAAATCCAAATATTCTACAGTGTCTGTGAACAGTAGGAGAACAACAATGAATATTTGTGTATAACTTACAGTTTAATGGCTCTTAAGTCAGTCAAAACTGTATGTGAAATGATTGATATGTAATGAATTTTTTCTTGCTGTTTAGTGATTGCCTTTTTCCTTAGGCTTTCGGGTGTAAAGTACTAGTTCCTATCATGCATACATCTACGTGAAATGGCCAGCTCACCTAGCAGTAGACTGGCTACTATTTTCATTTGACTACATTGATTGATCCTGTTTATTACCTTTTCTACCAATAAATATTGACTAAATTCAAGTGCCTTTGCTTGTACTGTAAGGGCAGTTCCTCTGTAAGCCCAAAACATTTTATAGATACACATAAAAAGTTTTTTTCTTGAGTTGACTTTTCTAATAGTGTTAGACAAGCTTAATATGCATCTTCAGTCACTCAGAAAAGTTGTGATTGTTGCTTGGAGCATTGAACAGATGGACAGATTTTGTTCACAGAGTTTTGCAGATCCCATTTAATATAGGGTGCACAGCTGGCTCTGAGCTTGCAGCTGTACCTCAGTTTAAAATGTGAAATGTGGTGTTGCTGTATGTCTTCTGATTGCTGTGTGTTGCTTTATGAGTGGCAGATTTGAACTTTACATGGTTCCAGGTAGAGGATTACCTTCCTTAGTGGCTGTGTACCTCTCTGTGAGCTGAGAAGCAGTAATGTCTTTTTGTTTGTCTGCCTCATCTGAATGGGGTGGTCCAACTTCTACTGAATTCTGGTAGATCCAGGAGTTTATCTGCATTCAGTGTGTTTTTGTCCACATGTGTGGTCTGGAATAAAATGTAAACTTGTTTGTGGCAATATAAATACTGTATATATGTATATATAAATGAATTTATAGCACCTTTTTAGACTTCTGGAGATAATACTGCTGTGGAAGAATTCACTGGAATCTGTACTGGTTTATATTACCTACATCTCAAAAAAACAGAAAAAAAAAACCCAACCTACTTATCTCTTAGGCTGAATGCCTCAGATGAGAATTTGATATAAAGTAAATAGGTCTGTAACTTTTTTTGTTGTTGTTGTTTTGAATAGTTGCTGCAAGCAGTTCTTCTATGAACAGGAGAAAAAACTGAGTGCATGAATAGGACAATGCAGTGTCAGCTCTGTAGAGGAGTAGTTTGAGTTTACAAATGAAATAGTAAACTTCTCCAGCTTGTACATGACAAGTAGAGTAAATAGCTTGAGATAAACTGCTGCTTGAAATTTGTTATTTTTGGCCCTGCTAATATCATTTGGAGTATGTTTCTATTCTCGGAACTGAAAATTATGCTAGAAGAAAGAAGGAAGCAGCTATTTTCCTGCTGTCATTCCTTTCAAGATAAGCTATTTCATTTTCTTTTCTGCTTAAAAAAAAAAAAATGTTTTATTTGAAACTGCAGGTTGTTTCTCCCAGCTGTAATGATGACATCACAGTGAAAAAGGACCAGTGTTTAGTCCGATCCTTTGCAGATTCCAAATTGTAAGTAACAGCTTACCTTTATTAGACTTACTACTTCTTCATTTTTTTCCTATAAAAGATCTTGCTTCTGGAGATGTTAACAGCTTTTTCCAAAAGTGGAGGGTCCAACTTTCTGTTGTTGCTTGTATACAGTTGCTGTACCTTTGAGATGAAAAGTGCAAACAAATGTTTCTTCACGCTTAAGAAGGAGGCTTGCAGAAGAAGGCTCCCAATTTAAGGGAATTTATATATATATATTTTTAAACCTTTGTCATTCATAGTTCAATTCCAGCTAATTTCTTCTTTGTGCTCTTCCTGCTTCCCCCTTTGTGTTGTATTTGTACTACGGATTGGTGCAGAATTCAGTGTCTTCAGAGAGGAAAAAGAAGTCAGCAACTTCAACAAACAAACAACTAGATGTTAACTTATGGTCATTCCTGTTCTGTAAAGTGTGTTTCAGTTTCAAGAAATATCATTAATGTCTTAACTATTACAACTGTCACGTGTGTCTTTTGCAGTAGTTTCAATGCCTGATTGACGCATTACCTCGTGTGCCCAGATGCCATTGCTGTTTAAATAGCAAAGTTTAACAAGTATTTAATCTACTTCTGAATTTTAAGTGGATGTAAATTAACTGTTTAATTAAAATATTAATAGAATCTTAATGAAGAGTTCTGGGGAAAGGAAGAAAGGTCTTTTAACCTTTTCTTTCCTGCCCTCATACCCCCTTGAAAAAACTGAGTGGGTGAGTGGATGGTGGGAGAGAGAGAGACGTGTGTTACTTAAGGAAAAGTATATTCAGAAGAATATCAAGACTGTGACAGTTGTTTCCCCTTATGTCTTTCCTCATGCACTTCGAGTGCATCTGCCTCCGCATACTGTAACCAGAAACATCCTTGGTGAAGGCCACCTGGCACTCTTCTTCTCACTTTTGTGATTTCTCATAGCCACAGTGTTGACTCAGGCATGAGTGTTTGGTCACTGAAACACGTTTCAGGTAGCAGAAGGCTGCATTCAATTTTGCTTCTGTATGTAGACGCATTGTCAGCCTCCTAGATTAGTTTGGCTCTGAATACTGAAGGTACGGTGTTGTTGGAAAAACATGCAGCCTTGCTCTATTTTACTCTTTTTTTTCCTCATAGTATTATGGCTTTGACTTCAGAAAATAGCGGCCTCCAAGTTCTGAGGTTTTACTCCACTTCTTCTGAATGCAATGAAAGAAGAAAAAAAACCTTATTGTAATAACTCACTTGTAAGGCTTTCCTTGCAGGTTGGTTAGCGTTTCTATTGTAGTAATTCAGTAACTGAGTAGTTCTTATAACTTCAGAGCAGAGCAATTTCCGTATATTTTGCTATGAGGACAGTTTGTCAGCAGTGTATCAATGCAGATGTGTGAGTTTGCCTTGTTCTGTGCTAGTGGAAATGTGTTTTGAAAATAGAATGCTTGTTTCCTTTTAACTCATTGCTATTCTGGGTAGCAGCTATTGATTGGTGTCTTTTGTATTTAGAAAATGTTTTCAGCCTTTGTAGAGTATCTCAACTTTGCAAATGTGTGCAGGCTGAATGTTTGACATACAGAAACTTTCCACATTTTTCTTAATTATAAGGATTCTTTCATTGTCTGAATTTCAGACGTGAATATCGGGAACTTATTCTTGTTCTACATCTTGTGCTAGGGCCCACAGTAACAAATGCCTTACACGTTTTCTTGTTGGAAAGGAGCATGAAACTGAGTAAGAAACACTAGTATTTTTAGAAGTCTCTGTATGGGTCAAACACTTGTTTTACTGCGTTATAAAAATAACAGAACTTTCTTCTTTTTTTCAGTTACTCAGTAGCAAGAAAAGACATTAAAGAAGTAGATGCTCTAAACTTACCAAAATCGGAGTCCTCCCCTAAAAAAGGTAAATTTGAGTAAATTCTAGGTGTTTTAAAAGCGTAGACTTATGACAGTAGTGAAAACTATGACAGTAGTTAAATTTTGCAGACTAACAACTGCATGTTGGTTTGAAGTGAGTGCTCCTGACCATCTATTCTGCAAACAGTTTTAAATGTGATAAATTAGAGAAGATTTTGATACAACTGCCTAATCAATAACATAGCAACTAATAGAAGTGTTGCTTATTTGGTTTTGTTTCCTTCTTTCATTCCACTCCAAATTTATGCAAATTAAAAAGGTGATTTGGAAGCTGCAGTGTTTGAAGTGTCATTGAACAATGGCATATAGAGTTACCTCTCCATAACCAATGTTTTACGCTGTAGCTGGAACACTTTTTGTCTTTAAATGAAAAGTAACCAGAGATGGAAGTGTAACCTTTAATAGAACAGCTTATGTCAATAGCCTGAAACTAATGTTTCATTGAAGAGTATAATTACAGAGGTTGATTTTCTGAATGAATGAAAGATGTGATTGCAGTATTCGTGTTTTTCCTAAGATTGTGTAAGGCCAGTTTCTCACCTTAATGTGAATCTTAAACTTTTGGTGCTGTTCATCCCAGTCAAAACATATCATTTTTAAAGGAGGAACGTTCCAATGTTTATTTAAAAAACAAATACACAAATGAGAAAAGCCACCACCAAGAGTTCCTTCGTTTTGAGTAAAGGTGTGGAGCATCTTCTTTACAAGTGAAGCTTTAACATAATGCAAGTAAGAGAGCTTGAGGTGGTTGTGATTTAAGATTTCCCATTATTAATTATTTAGGAGTACAGCAGTTGTTAGGTTCCAGACATGAATGGGACAGAATCTCCTTAAGCAGCTTTAACAAAATATTTGGTGTGGGTTATTTTTGTTTGTTTGTTTGTTTTTACAATCTAAACTTTAAGGTGTGAAGATCTCTTGAAAGAACAAAGAAATCCATGGTATCTTAACTGTGTTTGTTTGTTTTTAATTGGTTTTACTGCAGTGTTTGCCACTTTCATACAGAAACAAAACAGCTTTGCAGTTGCATGGAAAATGTGGATAAGTAAAGGTCTTTGATAAATAGATGTAAGTCTTAGTAATGTTCACGAGGACGTGTCTAGGAAGTACCATTGAGTCACAGAATAGCCTGGGTTGAAAAGAACCACAGTGCTCATCCAGTTCCAAACCCCTGCTGTGTGCAGGTCGCCAACCAGCAGCCCAGGCTGCCCAGAGCCACATCCAGCCTGGCCTTGGATGCCTGCAGGGATGGGGCACCCACAGCCTCCTTGGGCAACCTGTGCCACTGCCTCTCCACCATCTGTGAAAAATAGAGATGGATGTTCTCAAATCTAAGCTCCTTGAAGTTCGGATACTTGGTTTTTAAAATCTGTCTTTAAATATGTACTATGTAGACTGAGTGTTTAAAGCTACTCCACCACTTAACAATCATTTTTGGTTTATGTTTGCTGTGTTAATTTACAAGAGTATGGAAAGGAAACTGAAGAATGCTTTCTGTTTCTGAATACTTGGGATGAGGTAAAAAGAGGGCTCTTTCTTCTGTAGGGCTTCAGGAAGCAAGCACGTTTCTCAGCACAAAGGTGGTTCCTCGGAACTGGAAGATGGACATAAGTGAAATTATGGAATCCTCTAGCAGTGATGAAGAAGATGGAGCTGTTGCAGAAACTGATGAAGAGGAAATAAAAAGAGAAGAGAAAAATGAAGAAGTACTGGTAAGTCTGGGCAATTTCAGTTACTCTTCACAGATAATAGAATAACACACATGTCTAAAGATGTTCTGCTTCATAAAGTTCTGCTCTGTCTTAACTTCAGTGTGTTTTCAGAGCTGTGCATCCTCCCTTTGCTCCTAATGAGAAATAAAGAATAAAAGGCAGGAAAAGTGATGGAAAGAATCTGGGTGAAAGAGAAGTGAGCAAATGGATGCTGAGCCATACAGCACTGATCCAGCGCTGTATAAAAATAGCTTTGTATTTTTCTTTTGAACTTCCTATGTAGTTCATATAAGAAAGTAGCTTGTTTCTGAAAATCACAGTTTGGTGACCAGACAAATTAAACTACAAAAGCAAAATTGCAAGGCTGACAAAGTAGGAGCTAATGCACAGTGCCTGTTAGAGCTCTTTGCTGCCTAAGACACCAAAAGCAGTGCAGTACTTACCTTTGTGAGTCACAACAGTAGCTTTTTTCTGAGCTCTGATAGTACAGGTTGGGGATGGTACCAAGGGGGGGGGAGTTTGATGCTGAATTGAGATTTATGGCAAAATTTCAGCATTATTTCGAGTGATTATTCCACAACCAGTTCCTTGTCATCAGAAACATGTTTCTCATTGTTCCTTTTATACCTGCTACCCGTTTCTAACGTGGAAGCTAAATCAGTAATAGAGTCGGAGCAGGGGATTGGTGGCTGGGTTTGTTTGGTTTCCCTTTGTTTCTCGCCGTTTTCTTGAGAAGCTTGGCAACATTTGGTTCTTCGCACAGGAAAACCAAAGTGAAGTCCGTCTCCCGAGGAAGGTCAGGTATCGTTTCCCTTTCACTTCCCCCTGCAGCGTGTGGTTTTGTCACACCGACAACGGAATGGCTGTTCATACTTGGAGGCTGCCTACGGTGTTGCCACAGCAACGTTCTGTTGGCGTGGAGTGAGCATGCTCCAAAAGAGAGGAAGATTTAGCAGAGGCTTGGCAGCCTGCCAGGGGAGGCTTGCCAGATGCTTTGAAATGGGCTGTCTCCTTTCTTTGCCTTTCATGTAATGTCTGATTTTTTTTTTAAATTGTTATTACTATTTTTTATATATATTTTTTATTATTTTTCATTTATTATTATTATTTTTTTTTTTTTAAATGTGGAAGAGAATGTAAGTAATGCTGTATAACTGCGGATGCCGTGCGGTGAGAGAGAGAGAGAGGAGAGAGAGAAAGAAAACAAATATTTGGAAGTCAGGCTGAAATATGTCCAGGCATTGGGCACGTTAGGCAGAAAGGAAATAAAAACCATTTAACATTTGAAAGAATGCAGCTCGTAGGTAAGGATTCTGTGTTTTAATCTGTAATGTTAGCGTGCTTGTTGAGAATGTGGATTTGGAGGTAGATTTGTGGATTTCTGATGTGTGAACTGTCTGGTGGAGCATGCAAGCAGGCTGGAGCTTTTCACATAGAAAGGGACAATAAGAAGCTATTTTTAGGTGTTAATTTTATGGCTTAATTGCTGTTCCGGAAAACGGAGTGGATGTCTATATGAAAATAATGGTCTGATTAGATAAACGTAAGGCCAAATGTGTGTGGAATATAAAATCCTTTGGGGTTTTTCCTCTGTTTGCAGTGAAAAGAACTGAATAGGCCACATTTTGCAGGGTGTGAACTGTTGCAGTCTGTATTACTCTCTTTGCATTAATGTTGCCTAAATCTGTTGAATATCAGCGCTAAAAATTAAGAATTGGTCTACTAGTTTTCTTGTGTCCCTTTTTAATGGCATTTTTTGTGGCTTTTGCAGAAAAGTGCTGTGTGTTTTAAACAAAGAAGGGGGAGGGAGAGCTTGGTGGTTTAAAAAAAAAAAAAGAGGAAAAAAAAAGCATTCCTATAAAAGAAATAGGGCTGCTTTTAAGGAATAATCCGAATGTAAAGGAGTGAAACAAAAGATTACAGGCAAGCAGATGTGTTGGTATGGAAAGCTGTGGAATCCATTAATTCCAGGTGACAAGTAGGGATATAAAAATAAGGTGAGCATCTTCATGCTGAAGCTGTGTAGCAGAGGAAAGGCAGTAATCTTTGTTGATTCTCAGAGCAGAATTGTCATTTTAGCCCATTAAATCCAATTCCTGATTCAACTGTTAGAATATATGATTTGTTTCAACTGTGGGCCAAGCTAGCTGCTGCAGTAAGAGAGCATTTAAAGAATTTGTCATCATTTCTTTTTTTCTTTTTTTTTTTTTTTTCCCTTAAAGGGCAGTAATAGCAGTTGCAGAGAACTGATGAGTGACTGATGCTGCCTTGCCATTATTTCACTGCAAATGTTGAATGGGTCAGATTCTGCGTTTATATTTTGTAGAGTTTCTCATTTAATAATTAAGGTCGAAAGGGCTTCTGCCCATTCTCTGCCAGAATACCTTCATTGGACCTTTTTTTGGGGGGACTGCATGTTGTTACATTGCTGGAAATGGGACAGAGGTTTACAAAATGATCATTTTTCCTCCATGCCCCTTAGTCCCATCTTCTGAAATGCAGAGTAGCTTTGCTGTCATGGCTTGGCCTGCTGCTGACCTGCTGTGATAGGCCTTCCTTAAATCAATCAAATGGCCTCAGACCTACTTAATATGTAATGAAAGTATCAAGTCAGTCAGAAGAGTCTTAATTCTAAGAGTGGAAGGGATCCTATTTTTCTGAAGTAGGATCTTTTGTAATGGTAATGGAGCAGAGACCTGCTACAGCTAGTGATGATAGACCCTACTATTTATCCAGCAGCTGGATTAAAATCTGTAACTTTGTTTTGACACAGGCTGTCTTTCTAATTACGCCACCTTTCATCAGAGATTTATAGTGCAATTAGAATTACTGTTTTCAGGATTTTCATGGTTGTTCTGTGATGCCTTTCATACTCTGAAGAATGGGAGCAGTACGGTGGTGGTGAGATGCTAATCCTCATTGCTGGTAACTGACTTGTGTGGTCCTGAGTTGATTCTAAAGGAAGAAAAGGTGAAAATTGCTTGTCATTGACTTTAACAAGGATTGTATTGGATTGAGTTGCTTGGCATGTTCACCTGGTTGGGTTTTTGGCAATGCTTGCAATGGGTAATGCAACTTGGGATTACTTCTGATTCACACCATGAGGTTTGAATAACAGAACAGATGTTGCTTGTGACACAGGTGAGAAAAATTAGGAGGTACTGTAGAAAAGAACTTCTTTATAAAATGAAATTTAAAAAACAAACAAACAAACAAAAAGCACTCTTGGTTTGACTCCAGGGAAGAATCTGGATATTTCTCTTGGTTTTTATCTGGTTTTCAGCCTGGCCTAATGAGATGGTTGTGATTTAAGGGTATGTTTGGCAGTCAAAGGATACACTGCAGATAGAAGGAAAGAGGATAGAATCTGAAATCCAGTATCTCCATAGAGATGGAAGCTTTTCTTGTGCTACCTAATTTTTATTAAAAATCTTATTATGTATACTGGTGTATTTGTTTGTAATTCAGTTGTTCTGCAAGGGCAGAAATCATCCCTGTTTGCTGCTTCTCAAGATGAAATAACCAAATACCTGCTGTTTTACAGGGGAACTTGTAGGCAATGTTTGTTCCTTTCGGTCTCCCTGTAGACCTTTCTGACTCCAAATGGAATCAAGATTTCAGCATGCAGTCTTTTGAGATGTATTTTCAGTACATGTTCTTAGTGGGTACATTGATGTTAAGACCCCAGTAAGAGCGAGGAATTTGCTTTAAGTTAGAATTTTGCAAATTATAAGGATTTCTGCCTACCTGTAGAGTTGGCTTTAGTATCATCTTTGGAAGACCCCAACCTCACCCTTTATTCTTCCACTTTTAATTTCCTCCCCCTAATCAAACATGCAAAACAGGACCAGAAAGAAAATAAAAACAAAAAAACCAACAGCAACAAAAACCAAATAATTAAAATTAAAATACTTCCATACCGCTTCAGAGTAGTTCCTGATTCTTATGTGGTCTTCTCTCTTAGAATCATAGAATGGCCTGGGTTGCAAAGGCCCACAGTGCTCATCCAGTCTCAACCCCCTGCTGTGTGCAGGTCGCCAACCAGCAGCCCAGGCTGCCCAGAGCCACATCCAGCCTGGCCTTGAAGGCCTGCAGGGATGGGGCATCCACAGCCTCCTTGGGCAACCTGTGCCAGTGACTTTGAGAGGGCAAATAAAGTATTACCTGAATTGTCCATTTCTGCCCCAGCCCGTGTACAGGGATGGTTGGATTCATGCTTCTTCCTGGTGCAGATGAACTTTTTAAGGCTTCTCTGTGTATTGCAGAGTTGCTAACCTGTTGCAGTAGGTTTAATTCTTTTCATTCCCTTAATTCAAATTCAGCCTCAAGAAACAAACATTAAAATGATGAAAACAGATTTACATTCATCCTGACAACTTGTCCTGAGTGTGCACTCTTCTGAACTCTGGATCCTGTACACATTGCTCTTCCCCTTAGCTGGCATTTCTTTCACATAAGAGTTAACTGTGTTGTTAGTCTGTTAATGACATAAAGATCTGCCCCTGGTACCTTGGCTTGGTGTTGACTGAGTGTGTGATGTGCATGCCTCTAAGCATTCTTCCTCTGTGCTCCCACTCAGCTGTTCAGGTTAACATCTACAGAAGCTTTGACATTGTTCTATAGAGTAAATGATGAGTCAGGGTAACTGAGCTGTGTTCTTTGTGAAAATCACACTAAGGAAAACTCATGGTCCATAAAGGGGCTGGAAAGGAAATGAAACAAAACCAATTAGAAGATTTCTGCAAGTTCACAAGGTTTGTCTCTGCTTATTTTTGGGAGTGACAACCACCGAATAATTTGGACAAAATACATGAGAGTCCTGTTAGTATAATTTGAAAGGTAATATGAAATGGAATTGGGAGACCTGTGATACAGAAGTCGTTCATTGCTGCTTTCAGTTTTCAATGTTTATCATATTCTCTAAATGCTGTGACCCACTCATTAGAAAGGATGAACAAACTCTCAAACACCCCCAGATTTGGCTTTTCAGTGATAAGGCAAAAAGGGAACTCTGGAGCTTTATTTTATTTATTTTGAAAATGAAATGTGGTGGCCTGAAACAAAGCACATTTTGTCACCTTGCATCTACTTCTGGGTATTGGATGGGCAAGAAAAAAGGCCTTGATTTTGAACTCCTGGCACTTACAAATCTCATATTGTTTTGCTTCTCATTTGAACTTGCCTTTAGTACTGTCTCGTTTTTGCATTGTCTCTGTAAGGAAAATGAAGTGGAGAGACAGAACTCTCCTTAAGAAAGCTAATTTTGAAGAATTCTTTCTATAAACTTATTTATTCCCAATCTAGAAAATGGGCATGAGCATCTGGATATAGAGGTGAGTATGCAGAGGATACCAGTGTTGCCTCATTGCTGGCTGGAGGGATTATTCTAGGAACTGTAGCTCTCCATTCACTCACTGATGGTGGTGGCAGGTTGTGGCACCAGCATTTCATGTGTCGTGTTGAGGTCACTTCTCAGAAGCAGTTGGTGCCTTCCCTGCTGTGGGTGCCAGGCATGGCACAGCCTGTCCCTGTTGAGGGGTGCCAGCCTGGCTCACACGCAGTCTGCAGAGAGAAGTGGGTATGGAAGTCAAGATCTCACGTAGGTGAATGAGTATTGCAGTCACGTTTCCTGTCCCTATTCTGTAAGCACGTGAAAGCTTTCATCTTTCCTTTTTGCTTTTCTTCAGGTGAAAATGCTGCACATCAGTGAAACGGTTAACGTTCTGTCTGCAGGAATGCTATTTCTAACCTACATTCTGCTGTTCTGACCTACAGTTCTGGTTTGGCGTTCTGCCTGTGTAAAAGAAATGGTTGGAGTGCAGCTCTACAGAAATACTCCTGTATGCTTAGTGTTGTTCAGATGGATTTGGTTGGTAGAGTGGAAGTCGTGTTGCCTCCAATCAGTAAACATTACAGTAGGTGTTAGAAATTTCTCGATCGTGAAGTTCATGATGTAGCTTGTCAAGAAAGGGAAAAGGAGCTGTGGTTTCTATAGCAATAATTCATTTGCTAACCTGAAGGGATGTAATTCTATAGATAACTGTTCCTCTTTATGTAATCCCTGTAACATGCGACGTGAGGAAATGTTATTTCTCATTTAATTTCCTCCAATTATTTCCAAAGAAAAAATGGGAAAATACGAGACAGATACCATCTCTGATTGCAGGTGATCCCTGTTGGGCTTCGAAGCATAGAATTCACCGATGCAGACAGGGCTGAAATTCACACTGATGCCTGGCAGATTGCTTTCTGGTTAACAAGGCAGTAGCATGCACATTTACATTTCTCTGTCTCTCTCCCTGCCTTGGAGCTTCGAGTTTGTAGAACACAGAGGAGGCTGAAGTTGAAATTGCTCTTCTGCTTCCCTTCTGGAACTGTGTGTGACTTTTCTGTTATTTTTAATAATGTAATGTAAGGTTTTTGACACTTACTGTACGTCTTTGTCTCGAGACACTTGCAGTCTTCCCTGTACAAACTGCCTTACCAGCAGATTGCTGGGCTGGCAGGAAGAATGTGGCGTGCATAAAGCGTTGCAGGGGGAAGATTTTATTGAGCTCTGCTAGAATCTCAGAATTCTGTGAAGTTTATATAGATATGTAGAAATGCTTTTTTTTCTCTTTTTCCCCAACCCTCCCCCAATATAATTTATTTTCATGGTTAAAAGCAGAAAAGCATTGTTAGATGCTGTGGTCTACTTACCATAACGTTTTGTAAGTGTCTTTTTAAGAATTTAAGTTTTAAAGGTAAGATGAAGGAACTTAAAATAGAAAAGTATGGAAAATATGTGTTTAAGGAATTGTAGAAGTGTCTGTGAAAGCGTTTCCAAACGTGAGCTGAAGGCAAGCATCAGAGCATCAAAAATAGAAGAGTTGGAGAAAGCATTATTTACCAGCCTTAGCTCTGGTTTGGGTGAGGAAGGATTGTAAAGAAACAAACAATACTGTGCTCCTGTGAATTGCTTTGGTCCTGTAAATAACAGACCTCTTCTGTTTCAGAATGAGACAGGTAAATAATTAATATTTTCATTTGGAGGATCACGCTTAATGCTCTTTTTCATTTTCTTTTTCTCCTCTTGAGGTACCCACTGTAACCCACCGAGGAGAGTTTGCCTTCTGCCTGTTTCACCATCTTAAGGGTGTGGGGCCAAGCAGAAAGTGGTTGGGGTTTAGTTTTTGCCGTTATGCTTCTGTGCAAATAAAATGTTACTTTGCATACTTTGTTTTCACTGTGACCGCATTTGTTTTCACAGCCCGAGGAAGAGCTTGATCCTGAAGAGAGGGACAACTTCCTCCAACAGCTTTATAAGTTTATGGAAGACAGAGGTAATGCCAAATGAATTTTCTTTCATCTTCACTCCACTTTTCTACTGGCTTTTAAATGTGTAGTGGATGTTGTTATGAGCATGTTCTCACATCAGTGAACAAGGATAACAGCCTAGACGGGGGAAAACACTTCTACCCATTTTCACATGGCAGATCTGCTTCAAGTTCCTTGAAGCACAGTGCACAAGGAAAACTTAAATCCTCCTTGAGATGTTATTGTTTTGCTTTTGTTATACCTTTTTTTTTTGTGTGTGTGTGTTAACAGTAACTGTTAAATAAGCTCTTGGCTGTTTTCTTGTAGCAGCCATGGCTGGGAGCTCTGCTGCTGTTAAACTCAGGCTGGAACCTGAGGATGTTCATGGATGATGAAATTCAACAAAAAGATAATAAGAGAAGTGCCATCTTCAGCCCCTTGCCTTAATCATGCACAGACGTAGTGGTGATACTCACCTGAAGAAAGAACATTCTACTTTGTCCAGTAGCTAGAACAAGAAAATGGCATATTTAAAATGATTTAACATAAAGAATTAGGTGAGGCTGTAATGAATTGGAACAATTAATTTCCTGGGGTAAGACATCCATTGGAAAGGCTTGTGCAACGTTTAGGTAGTCAGCAGGTACATCCTGCTCTCCTCAGAGAACTGTTGCATAAGCCATTTGCAGTTGTGATCAGACTGATACTATATGTGGTGTCAGAATATTTCTCCCTTATTTCCTTTTAATGTAAAAAAAAAAAAAAAAAAAAAGTGGATTTTATAGTGGAAATACATTAAAAAAAACCAGCTTACCTTTTGTTAAAGATGCTCTGCATTGCTATGTCTATGACTATGGCAATGCTGAACAGACTTTCAGTGCTTATCACAGGCTTAGAAACAGATCATGTATTGTGGCAGAGTGCCAGTATCATTTTGAGCCTGTCTGTGTAGAACCAGTGTTTCTACAAATAACCTGCCTTGGAGAAGTAAGAGGTTCTTAGGGAAAAATAAAAATTAATAATTAAAAAAAACATGTTGTTGGAGTAATCCAAATTCTTTCACTTTCCCAGTTGTCTGAGTTTTCCCCCTCCTGTTTTCTTGCTTCCCCACTCCCTTAAGCACTCTTAGAAACCTTCTATGAACCAAGAGGAGGGATGACATCAGTGACTTGCAGAGGAGAAACAGGAAGGTGTTTGTGCACTTAATTTGAAGACTCAGCGTGAATTGTTCCTTAATGCAGTGTGTTGATTGAGCAATATTCAGGACTTTCCAGGACCGCATCTTTCTCCCTGCCTTTTTTTTGTTTTGCCTTTTTTTTTCTTTTTTAACCTGTGCCTTTTTAGTAATATTTCTGTTACCAAATTTGTCCTATATTCTATTCTCAGACTATGAATGTTTTCATTCATATCATCATGACATTATTCCCAAAGTTCTAACAAGTTATTTTCAGGATTCTAAATACCATTGCATGAAGATGGAGATGGCAGAGCAGTGGGAAATGGGGTGATACTCTTCCATGCTGGGAAGGGTGCTGTACATAGGCAGCCACTTGCCCAAAGTCACTTTTGGTTTCTCCTTTTGTAATTAATTATTGTTCTTTAGATCACTGCCATTCATCTGATTCAGATTCTTTCTTTTTCCCAGATATTCACATCCTATCAGGAATTTGTGTTGTTTCACTAAAAGAAACATTTCTGCCCCTTTTCCATTCGTTTCAGACCATGGTGCTTGGAGTTCCTCTTTTCACATGTCGCTGTATTCCAGCATTCATCAGGCACTCTGTACAGCTTGCTGCAATTCTCCTGCCCCCCACCTCCAAAGGGAAACAGTGGGATGCAGCCAATTGGATAGGGGTTATTGCACAAATCATAGCTATCAGGCAGCTGCTGCCAGCATGCTGATAAACCACCCAGAAATTTGTGATGTGTTCAAAAGAGGGTGAAGCCTTGATTGTTGGTGGGAAACTACTGACTTGTGACACATCTTGGAGCTATGAAATAGAAATGTTAAAATGTAGAAGACTATTAGTAATGAATTATGTGCTGGATGAATGGAGGAAGCAGCTTGCTGTTGCGTGCTCATTTTTATTTCAATTTTTGTTTTATTTAGGTACTCCTATCAATAAACCACCTGTTCTGGGCTACAAGGACCTTAATCTCTTCAAACTGTTTAGACTGGTATATCAGCAGGGTGGGTGTGACAATGTAAGTGTCGGGTGTTCCCGAAACTAAATGTCTCATCATTCTTAGAGGTTGTGATTGTGTCTGTGTTAAGTGTCAGTCCTTAATGTTCTTGGTTAACAAAATATGAAAGCTTACATTTCTCTTTTTATTTTTATTTTTTTTCTGTTTTCTTTTCCCCCCCCAAAGATTGAGAGCGGTGCTGTTTGGAAGCAAATTTATATGGACCTTGGCATTCCTATTTTGAACTCGGCTGCTTCTTACAATGTAAAAACTGCTTACAGAAAGTAAGTTCTGTTGTGAAATGATGAAAACACGTTTTTTGTTGTTGTTGTTGCTGCTGCTAATAGCATGTACAGCATTCGAGCAATTTTTGATAGTTTAATGGAACAGTAGTTGACATTCTTCAGTTAATTAGCAATTTTGAGCATTTTCCATTGCCAGGGATTGAATCGATGGAGGAAAGGAGGAGTGCTCAGGGCTGCATTAGAATTCTGCTCATTTTTTTTAATCAAGAAACATTCACTTCAGCATACGATGATGCCATTTCAGCATACAACAACAAAAGTTATTAAAAAATACTTTGGCAAATTCAGGTTTGCAATTTAGGGTTATTAATCTCAGTTGCATGCTGTTCAAGTCTTAGATGCTGCCTACAGAGAGCAGATTTTCTTGCATCAGTTTTTTTTTTTTTAACTTCCTCACAAATGCTGATAGAGAAGGATATCAAGCTGCATGTTCAAATGTCATCTTTGTTTGGATTCTGTAAATTAATAGCTTTAGAATTACATAATTAATGTATATTGCTATGGTGGATACGACAGCGTTGTGTAGTAGAACTACCACTGTAATAAAAATGTGTGAAACTTTCTTCTAACACCTGCTTTTGGGTCATGTTCTTACTTTCAAAATGGAAACGTTTTAGAATTCACAATTTTTCAGGCTCGTTTCCTAAATAAAGATTATTTTTATTATTTATTCTCCTGAAAGTTTGAACAAGAAACAATTGGGCTTTTTGAGTAAAAGGGAAGAATGAGGTTCTCTTGACTCGAACCTAAGGAAATTTGGCTGATTGAATAGGGATGAATAATGACTCAACTCATGTTAATGTTGATGAAGATGAAAATGTTCAGACTATCTTCAGTGGCATTTGAAGTGGGCGTGTATTTAAGGTCTGTATTTTACAGAGAAGAGTATGTATCATTAAAAAAAAAAGTAACTATGTGCTAGGTTGCTGTTGATGTGAAAGTAATTGTACAGACACATGGTCGTGTGTTGTGAAGTAGCAGATCCCTCAGAGAATAAGTATGCCAATCACATTTCCCTCACCTGTAACTGAATTAGAGGGTGTACACAGGCAGGTAACAGAGAACAAGCTGATGCATGACCATTGGTTACCTTGTGGTAACTTGTTTATATGCCCGTATTCTGATACTAGGCTGATCTTTGCTGTCACTCCATGTTTGCAAAACTGTGTGTATGTTCTTAGGCTTCACTGTTGTGAGCCCTTACTTGAAAAGAGATGAAGTTAAATTTGTGGGAAGCACCTGTGTGTATGTGCTGAGTTGTCTTTTTCACTGCTTGACTTCTTGTTCAGAGTTGTTCTATTTCAAAAACTGCTCTATTCTTCTTCCCTGTGAGCAGGAAAATGTTTTTTTTTTAGCACTTAGATAAACAAAAAGAAAAGCAAGTAAATGAAACTCTTACTTGTTTCATACAGGTATCTTTATGGTTTTGAAGAGTACTGCCGTTCTGCAAACATTCAGTTTAGGACCATTCATCACAATGAACCAAAAGTGGTAGAAGACGTACAGAAACACGAGGAACCAATGGAGGAGAGCATGAAAGAGGAGCAAAAAATGCCTCCAACAGAAGTAAAAAAAGAAGCTGAAGAAAATTATTCCAGCAGTGAGAGTGAAAAAGAAGAAATAGAACTAAGATCCCCAAGGGTAAGTAGTTCAAACTGATTTCTATTTAGTGCTTAAACCCTTTGTATATTGAACAGCTTACATAGTGAGTTTTCCCTTGTGCAGCAACTGTACATTTGAATTAGCACTCTTACAGGACAGCATTCAGTGAACAAGAGTTGGTGTTCAGCTGTTAATTATGTTTTGATTATTTCTTCACTTTGTAAACCTTCCATAGGATTTGCTAAGGCTGTGCTGGTAGTCAGTTGTGTTTCTATTCAAGGATGGTTTGAGAGCTACTGAGAGCTGTATGTCATCAGTTTGAGAGCTACTG
>JAPSGF010000001.1:52406907-52513537 GCA_035772895.1 Perdix hodgsoniae | reverse complement strand
GTTTGAGAGCTACTGAGAGCTGTATGTCATCAGTTTGAGAGCTACTGAGAGCTGTATGTCATCAGAACAGTGTGAATCAGCAGGATAGTCCTGGTTGTGGGTGAGAATTTCCACCTGCACGTGGAACCTGAGGCTTTATGTCAAGGGACTGCTGAAGCCTTAAGAATCAAAGGAAGATCCATTTCTTACCACAGAAAGAGTTGATTCTTAGATTCTTAACACAGTATCTCTTCATAATATACTTGATGCTCAAGTCACTGTGCAATGTCCCTGTCAAAGATACTTTAGTAGTAAAATGATAAACCTGTACTAGAGCCCTAAGAATCAGTCTGAGGAAGTCCTAAACAGCAGTTCTCCCACTGCTGAAAATACCTTTAAACATTCAGTATTTCTAAAGCTGACAGATTTCTGTGAAATCAACAGGTAGCTGTTGGGACTGGAGACACTAAAAGGAAGGTGCCTTGTCTCAGGCCAATACAAGCACTTAAACAGCATTGCTGTTGTTGTCAGGGACAACAGACCTTACAGGCATCCTGAAATTCTCCCAACCTCATCTTCTTCATTCCCAATCAAGCAAAATTATTTTATTTTTTTATTTTTTTATTTTTTTCCCCTTGATAACAAAACTGCTTAAGCTAATATATTAAGATTTTTAGAATACTTTGCTTTTTGGTGTTATCTCCAGCCTTTCTTCCATACAGGAGTAATGTATTTGGAGAGCCTATACAAAGAATAAGTGACAATAGACTTTAACCAGGTTTTATTTCTTTTCTAGGGACGAAGACGGCTTGCCCGTGACACAACCCCTGCTAAAAAAGATAATGAAGATGATAAAACACAGGACAAATTAAAAGACAACAACAAAGAAAACAAAGACATAGAGGAAACCCTTGAAAATGCAGAAAAGAAAGAAAATGAAAGTCTATTAGGAAGAAAAAGTACACCAAAGCAAAAAGAGAAGAAGATTAAAAAACAGGAGGACTCTGATAAAGAGTCAGATGAAGACGAGGAGAGGCAGAGGGAGAGGTAAGCATGAATTTGTGTCACCCTCTTAGCAGTGTATCTGTGTCAGAGCACTTTCTAAGTAAGTGCATCCACAGAATTTGGAGGTCTGACTAGTTTCTGAAGTGTGAAAATCAGAAACCTCATTTGCTCAGCTGGAAAGGAAGAGGAAACTGCTATTTTGGGCTTGTAGAGTTGATTATATTTGAAGGAATTACCTTTTTCTGGTAGATGGCAGGCAGTATTTTTCACTTCCATCTTCTTGAAGGTCCTGCCAAGCTCTTGTTTAATCACACTCCTATATAGACAACAAGTAAGACAGGCTGTTGTATGGATGGTGAGCAACTGGGTAGTTAAAACGTGAAACTTCTCTGTTGTTAGTGATGGCTGGTGAATGTACAACTCACTTATTTTCATGGTTATTTAAATGTATCATTGGTAGGCAGAAGTTCAGCTAAGAAAGCAAAGGAGAAGAAAAGAGGAGTTTGAGTGAAACCTGAAAATAAGTTGAAAACTACTGGATGGAGAGATGTAGAATGGCAAAGACAGACTGACTGAACAGTGGATCGATGAAAGAGTAGAGAGAAGAAACAGTTTTCCAAGGGAAAATACTGTCCAGAAACAAAGTTTGATAAGTTGAAGTGGGTTTGGTCAGAAGCAAGCTTTAACCAGGTGTCTTGCATTGTTGCCAGAGTGGATAAGGGCATTATCTCAGTTGTTTAAGCTGGCCTGCCTGCCTTGTTTTTCTTGTCCATGTGGCTGAATTGTGTGGGACGCAGCTGATACAGAATAAAGCCTGGTGGGGCTATTTTATGTTTTCCTTTAAGGAGGTTTGAGGAATGGGAGCAACACACAGTTATTTTAAATTAAGCTTGACTATGCAGCCCAAAGAGAAATATTTCAACAGACCACAGTATGTAAAAAGGGGGTGCAGTGTGGGTGTGTGGCAGGTTGCAGTTATATCAAGTAGGGCATCAAAGATAGTTTTAAGTAATGCAGGTGGTGCTCATCCTCTTCATTTTTATTCTGTTTGCAGCAGCAGAATAGTTCATCTGTCTGGTAAATACGTTTTATGAAAAGTAAACTTGTAGTCTTTCAGGATTTCCTCTACTGCTGACTATTCTTGTAGCTTCACATCACTCTAAATTCACCCTAACAACAGATTATGATTGTTGAAACTATGTTTAGATATTGTGGTCTAAGGTTGGATATTGCTAATAATATGTAGGTATAGACCGAAGAGCTGTGCAGACACTTCTGATCTTGGTTAAAGCTGTGGTCATCAATATTTGTTGCATTGGAATGGTGTTAATATCTGCAACAGGATCACTGCCCTTCAAACTTCCATATGCTGTTAATAAACTTCAGGCTGTTAAGCAACGTGTAGAAGGCAGAGACTGTTTTTTACAGTAGTGTGTCGAAAGCAATTATATTTTAAAAACTGAAGTTAGTTTTTCCTGTCTCAGAAGCCAAACACTGAGATGATTTATTTCTCTTTCTGAGTTATCTAAATTTTCTTTAAAATCCTAAGCCTGCAGAGTTGTGTTCAGACTGGCTTCAGAGGCAGGGCGTGATGCAGAAAATGAACATTTTTGTCGCAGTCTTTTTTCTTTGGTAGTTGCTTGGCTGTGCTAATTAAATGTTAAAACTTTGTCACTAATTAGTGGGTATTTAAAATACATTTTATTGCAGGGAGGAGATTGAGAACAAAGGAGAATCAGAAGGTGAAGAGGATGAGGAGGATACAGAACCTTGCCTGACTGGAACCAAAGTGAAAGTAAAATATGGACGTGGAAAGACTCAGAAAATTTATGAAGCCAGCATTAAAAGCACTGAGACTGATGATGGAGAGGTTTTATATTTAGTGCATTACTATGGTTGGAATGTAAGGTGAGGAGAAAGCCTCATTTCTCATGTTTTGATTTCTAAAATGATGATTACTTCCGAAAGATTTTGTTTTTAAGAAAAAAAGAGAAAGGTAATGAGTGGCTTGGCTGGAATCAAATTGTCAGCATGGTAATGTTATCTGGTTACATTTTTCAGTGGTAGTAATTTTGTTCATGGCATGTTGCTGTGATATTAAAATCTCAGAATGCACTTGTATGTTTCCAAGTTTCCATCCTGCTTACACTGAGTAATCCTCTCTCCTCGCAGAAGTATCCATGTAATTTATTGTGCCAGCTGGTGTTACCAGCGTCAGACTTATGTTTAAAGGAAGCACTGGTAATAGGGAAGATGCCTTCAATTAGAAGATATACAGGCGCTGAGATTTTGGCAACAGAATCTATTCTTGGATTCAGTGCTCCCTGTGATTATAAAGAGTGGTTGTTACATGTAGGGAGGTTAGGAGAGAGCCCAGCAGCAAGGAACTAGAGAACAAAACATGATCGAATACTTCTCTTGGCAGCCATGTTTTATATTCAGTACAGCTGTAGAATTTACTAGGTTTTGTTCTTTGTTGGAAAATGGTGGTTACATAAGCAAAAATATAACAGAATTTATTATTATTATTATTATTTTTAATAAAGCCTTTCAAGTATATAACTTCAGATGTTCCAAGCCTGTGAACTTCTGAGTAAATTAAGCAAATTTCTTTTTGTGGCAGTGTGAAGTTTGTTTGTGAGGTTGGTATCCTTCAGACAGTTTAATGGAAATTCAGAAACTATTGCTAGACTTTTTTTGAATCTTAACCAAATAACTTATTAGCAATTTAGTTTAATCTTCCTAATGCCAGATATTCCATACATCTGTAGCTCTGTGCTCTGCTTTGCTGCCTCTCCTTGGTAAATGTTTTCTGTAATTTTCTAAGTGTCGTATTGTAACAGCCTTTTTGTATCTAATAAGTTGTGATTTGCTTTTAGGTATGATGAATGGGTGAAAGCTGATCGCATTATCTGGCCTGTGGACAAAGGAGGACCAAAGAGAAAACAGAAGAAAAAAACAAAAGTAATACAGATGATTTCAATAAGTTTCTTGTAGTACCATACTTATGACTATCAATGTTCCTTATTTAAAAAAAAAACAAAAAGAAAAACTGATGATTCAGTCCATGTTCTGGCTTTCTAATAAATGCTCTGGGAAACAGGGGAAAAAGTTTACGCCTTAATAAAATGTTAATTTTCTCCCTCAGAATAAAGAAGACAGTGAAAAGGATGAGAAGAAAGATGAGGAGAAACAAAAATCGAAGCGTGGGCGACCTCCTCTGAAATCTACTCTTCCATCAAACACATCTTTACCCAAAACACCTAATAGTGAAGGTAAATCAGGAGCCAGAAGTGCACGGAACAACTTGTCAGATTCCTCACCTTTGCCAAATGGAACAGAAGGTACATCTGATGCACTCTTGTTCTGGCATGGAAGTGCATGTAAACAGTGATGTAATGCAGTGCATTAACACGACAACTTCAGTGAACAGAGTGCTTTCAGAAGCTTTAAAATCCTGCATTACCAGTCAGTGTCCAAGCAATGTGACAAAAACACATTTCTGGTGCAGATTTGACTCTGTGAAAATTAATATTTTCAATTTTGATTTTAGCAACACCTCGCAGGCAGACAAGACGTAGCTCAGGAATGTTTGATTCTGATAGAGGATCAAACGGTGAGTGATCTCAGTCCTGTGTATGTTTTTGAGGGTTTTTTAGTACCTTTTTTGAAAAGAAATTTGATTTTGAAAATTATTAGTTTTAATTATTCTGATGATTTTTTTAATCTGCCTGTGAATTTTGTTGAGGAAGTAGGTGAATTGAAACTGCAGGAGAACACAGTTTGCTCACAGAAGAGCCATGGCATGGAAGTGACAGTGCAAGTCATCCCATATTCTTTAGCCAGAGCCTTTCAGTCTTAATCCTGAACAGAGCTAGTGGAATAATAATAGTGTTTATAATGGAAATTAAGTCCTCAGCCTCAGTACTACATCATCCAGTAAAGAAGTTAATTATGTACAAATGACAGTGATATTTCTGGTATTTCTAAGCCTCTGCAAATCAGAACTGGAGTGAAATCGCCGTCTCTTTTTAGTGTGGGTCCCTGAATAATCTTCTGGTAACATAATAATGCTTAAGTTTTATGTGGTGTGTGATTCATACAGTAATGTAGCAATGCCCACATGGGAATCTGTACAATTATTTTTGCTACTAGAAGCTGTGATACAGTTATACTGGATAATTTAGGAAATAATGCTGCCATCACTACTATTGTTGAATAGGGGTTTGGGGTTGCAATAAGAACTGCAGTAAGTGAATTTTTTGTTGTTGTTTGGGATTGCTTATTGTAAATTGATTTTAATTGCACAGATTAGTAGAAAAGAGTTTGTGTGTAGTTGAAAAAGGCAATAGTTCTGTAAGAAATGACCTGGGGTGCTGTTCCCTTCTATTTCTTTATTTCTTTATTTTAAAATTTTTTGCAGACTCTGCTTCGTCTGACAGTGAGGCAGATGAGTCATCTGAGAAGAACATGAATGAGGAGTTTTCTCCAGAAACTTCAGAACTGGAAAAAAATGAAAAACAAAATGATGAAAAGCTAGATGAGGAAAGCCCAAAGATTCCTCACGCACTGAGAGAAAATGACAGGACTCAAGTGCAGCCATTAGAAATCCTGAAACTGGAAGTTGAAGAAAGTGAACAAATAGTGCAGATTTTTGGGAATAAAACAGAGCAAATGGAGGAAGTCAAGAGGGAAGCTGAAAAATCACCTAAAGGGAAAGGGAGAAGGAGCAAGATAAAAGATCTCTGCTTAGAGAATGCAAAGGTTTCTCCAGGAAGTCAAGAGGAGGTGGCTAATGAGTCACTTACAGAAAATGATAGATTAGACATGTCTTCCTTGGACTGTAAAGAGTTTTCCAGCACTACTGAAACTGAAACAGAACCTTCCTCAAAAGATAAGAAGCTTTTGAAAAGGAAGGTTTTGGAGCAGGCTTCGCCTGAGAAAAGAAGTCGACGAGAGAGTGAGATGGAAGTCCCAAATATTGTATCTGAAGAGAGGACCAATGAATGTACTGGGGCAGAGGAATGTAGAGGGTTGAATGCTGAAGAGTCACTCAGAACTGAAAATGAAGAAATGCCATCCCTCGTGGCAGAATCAGTGCAGCACAGACAAGAAGTGAGGAGCGAGAACTTTCAGTGTCCATCTGAAGAGAATGATAACGTTCCCTTGAAAGATGAGGATGACACAATGCCTCACATTGGTCCTGAAACTCTGCTCTGTCATGAAGTAGACTTGGATGACTTGGACGAAAAGGAGAAGAGCAGCAATGAAGATACAATATCAGAAAAGCCAAATGCCAATGCTTCAAATCCAGCTGCCTTACCTGCTGCTGTCCAGTCGAGCTTCTCAGTGGCCTCACCTCTGACACTTAGTCAGGACGAGTCCCGCAGCATCAAGAGTGAAAGTGACATGACTATTGAAGTGGACAGCGTGGCAGAAGAATCTCAAGAAGGGCTGTGTGAGAGTGAGTCTGCTAATGGATTTGAAGCCAGCACTACGTCCAGCAATTGTAGTATAGTGGTGCCAGAAAGAGACGTGGGAGAGAAGGGTGAGCATTTCCTGTGAGGTGTCAGTCTTCATTTGTAGTCATTTCTGGTCTTTAAGTCATTGCTAAAGCTCACTAGTTTGCTTTCCCTTCTAGCTTTTAATGTCTTCCTTGCTTACAAAAAAGTGCTGCCTAATAGCAGAAATACTTGAGATGGTTGTTTGTGTTGTTTTTTTTCTCTCCAACTCATGTAGGTCAAAAAAGGCCCAGTGATAGCAATAGTGGAACACTGGCAAAAAAACAAAAGCGTACTCCAAAGCGAACAAGTGCTGCAGCCAAAAATGAAAAGAATGGAACAGGTACATTCCTCAGGGAGATGAGGGGGAGGTTATGCTGTCATACAAACATGCATAGGTCCCACTGTTTCATTGTGACATGTTATTTCTGTTAGATAGAACTTGTGTTCCCATAGTTCATTTTTGGTGATTAGATCCAAACTGAAGAGGCTGGATTGAATGAGTCAATGTATTTAGGCACTACAAGAGCACTGTTAAAGTTTTAAAATATCAAGCTAAAATAGTAATTATCTGACATAAAATATTCAGACATACTTAACTGGTTATGTGGAATATTGTAATTATTGTGGGAATCCAAAATATTTTCATATGCTGTAGCTTACAATTTTCTGTTTCTCATTACAGCTTCTGTGCTGCTAGTCATGTTTTAAAAGTGTTTCAGGTTTTTAAAGCAACTTAGTAAATACACAAAGCAGTGTAGAATATCTACACAATTGTGTGTTACCTGCTTGTGTTAATACAGTTTTTTTGTTGTCTTTTTTTTTCTTTTTGAATAAAACTGTTCTAGTGTCTGCTTTCAATTACAATTCCAAAATATGTGACAAAGGCACCTAGTGAACCTGATGCAATTTTTCCAGTGTGCATTTTGGAATTTTCTGTGCAAGAAGCAGCTGGTCTTTCTTAATAATTTTTCTTATTACAACTGCAGCTTTAAAACCATGGTCATTTTCATGAAATTCAGATACATTTCTTTTACTGCAGGACAAAGCAGTGACAGTGAAGACCTTCCTGTCCTGGACAGTTCCAGTAAATGTACTCCTGTAAAACACTTAAACTCATCAAAACCACAGAAGATTTCTCGTTCACCTGCAAGGGTGATTTCACCTCACATCAAAGATGGAGAAAAGGATAAACACAGAGAGAAACATCACCACCAGAATTCTTCACCCAGAGTGTACAAATGGAGTTTTCAGCTCAGTAAGATTGTTTGTTTTTGTTTTTTTTTTAATACCTACCAAAATTGTGAATGACAAACTTTCTTGAGGCATTGGACCTTCGGTATCTAGAAAAGCTTCAGCAGAGCCTTTGGAATTAATCCTTAAGTTTCATAATTACGTTCACTACTATTTCATTTAAAATAATAATAAATTGAAAATTATCCTTTTTTTTTTTTTTTTTCCCACATTTAACTGAGACAGGGGAGGTTTAGGTTGGATATTAGGAAAACGTTTTTCACCCAGAGGGTGGTGAGGCACTGGAACAGGTTGCCCAAGGAGGTTGTGGGTGCCCCATCCCTGCAGGCATTCAAGGCCAGGCTGGATGTGGTCTATCCCCATCTTCCTTAAACAAATCTCATCAAGACAAAGGAAGCTGAGGCAACCACATCCCTTCAGTGTAAGGTCTGGATGTGGCTCTGGGCAGCCTGGTCTGCTGGTTGGTGATCCTGCACATAGCAGGGGGTTGAAACTGGATGATCACTGTGGTCCTTTTCAACCCAAGCCATTCTGTGATTCTTTGGTACCCGCTCCCATGTTTTTCTGTTCACTTGAACCCAGATAACTTTTGGCCATCTTTCAGTAAATTTGGGATTATGAAGCTACTCTGCACTGGAATCCCAACTCTCCTATGCTTCTCAAAAAAGTGAATGTAACCAAAAATTGAGGCTTTGGTGGAGTGGTCAAAGTATTAAATTGCAGTTCAGGAATTGAGACTGCTAAAATCAAGGCTGTGATTGAAGAGGTGGCGATTAGAAGATAGGATGCTAAGCAATTATTTGCTGTATCTTATCTTGGTTTTTCATTATAAATATGTCTTAATACTAAAATTGGTAAGGAGAATTTATTAGAATAGATAGATTCCTCCCTCCTTTCCCTGATGTGTTATTGTTTAAAGGAGGATTAAGAATGCATCTAGCAGAAGAGTGGAATATCTGCAGTGTAACCTTTTGTCGTGGGTAGCATGATTCTTACTTGTGTTATCTGCCTGCTTTAAGGGCCTTGGATTGTGGGGAATTTGCAAGGAAATTCATTCTCCTAGAAAATTGTGTGAGTTTTGATATTCTAAATTAGATGCGTGCCTTTTTGGTGTAGTTGAGAGAAGCATGTGTTGTCTTTCATGCTCCATCTTGTGTATTCGAAGAGTTACGTTCATTTCTTTTAAGATCACCTGGATGAAGCTCTTCTCCCTTTTCTTCCTACTTTTAAGATGAACTGGACAACATGAGCAGCACTGAAAGGATTTCCTTCTTACAAGAAAAGCTACAGGAAATCCGAAAGTACTACATGTCTCTGAAGTCAGAAGTGGCCACCATAGACAGGAGAAGAAAGCGGTTAAAAAAGAAAGACAGAGAAGGTAACGTTCAGATTTGCTTTATGGACTTAAATGATCTCCACAGGTCCCCTCCTGCCCTGTTATTCTGTGTGATTCTGTGTATGCTTCTCCTGAGATTATCAGCATTTTTCTTGAAAACAGAATCTGAAGCAATTATTTGACAGCATTCTAGGGGAGAAAAAGTGGTATCTGTTTATTCTTTTCCTATATGTACATATTTAGAAAGAGTATCTTTGACTTTCCAGAACGTGAACCTAGCAAAAACGTTTACTGACTGTATTGTAATTGTCCATTGAAAATGTGGAATTTCTAGGGAAATCATGGTGGGAGTTTTAAGGAGGGGAAATTTGGGTTGGATGTCAGGGGAAAGCCCTTACTTGGCTTCCTCTGTGAGAGTGGTGAGGTGCTGGAACAGCTGCCCAGAGAGGCTGTGGCTGCCCCGTCCATCCCTGGAGGTGTTCAAGGCCAGGTTGGATGGGGCCCTGGGCAGCCTGGGCTGCTCTGAAATGTGGAGGTTGGTGGCCCTGCCTGTGGCAGGGGGGTTGGAGGTTGATGATCCTTGAGGCCCTTTCCAACCCAAGGCATTCTTTGATTCTATGTTTTGAGTGAGCATAGTAACCAATCTAATGGATTGTTGCAGTTGGTGTGTGATGCAGGAATGGTAAAGTTACTCATCCAGTTTATGTGAATATAACACAGGAAAGAGTTGCCAGAAATTCACATCTGTTTCTGCAATATGCCAAATCTCTGAGGTCTTTTTAATATGTATTAAGTGTATGCACCTTCATTCTCACGTGTGCTTTGATCATCTGATGCTGATATGTTCTCTGTCTTCAGTGTCTCATGCAGGAGCATCCATGTCATCTGCTTCATCAGACACTGGAATGAGTCCATCGTCGTCCTCCCCTCCACAAAATGTGCTTGCTGTAGAATGCAGGTGATACACATTGCTCTGCCTTGCCAGCAGCTTGCTGCCATGGACTTCAATCCTGACATTCAGCCACAGAAAGCACTCGACTGGTTTGACATTGCCAAGTATATCCTGTACACACTTCCACTGCTGGACTGTATCTGTTCTCCCCTCCTCCCCTCTCTTTTGTTGTTGTTGTTTTGTTCTGTTTTTAAGTTACTGTTCGGAGAAATTGAGCTCATTGAAGGTTTGTAGGCACGACGTGACATGCTTGTCATTGTGTTTGTTTCTGTTCTGTTTTTGTTAATGCAGAGCAAGGGCACTTATCAAATTTGAAAAGTTATGTCCAATGAAGCATTCAGGTGTTCTCGGGTAATCTTAATAAAAAAAAAGAAAGCAAGTGCACCAGGTAGAGACATCAGAGTATTATCCAAATGAACTGAGTAACTGCTGCACTTTCACCGAGCCGTGGTAGCTCTCGGTGAGTAGTTCCTCTTTGTGGAAGCACTTGCTATACAGAACTGCCAAAGTACGTGTTCAGCAATGTGCCCAGTTTTAAAGGTGTAAATGGGACAAAATAAATTGTGAAAGGAAGTGTAGTTGACTGAAAACTACAGTTGTAATAAGTCTTCCACTTTTTATAGGATTTTTGAGCACACGATTATGCAAATATTTTAATGTTTATTAATGTTTACAGTGGAATTGTGAATAGGTTTTCAGTGGACTATCTTATCCCTTGACAAAAATATTTTGTCTTTTTTCTATGTAATTTCAGAGTTTTTATTTTGTTACAAAAAGACGAAAAATGAATATATAACAACAATGAAGTTATTTAACAAGATTTCTAAAGCTGAAATTTTTGTGTAAAATAAGGTATCTTGCAACTTGTTAAATATATTTATTCAGACATTGGATGTTGTATTTTTATGTATTTTTTAAAATATTAATAAAATTGGAAAAAAAATAAAAAAAAAAGAAAGAGAAAAAAAAAAAAGAAAAAAAAGCAAGCAACCAAACTAGGTTAGTTCAGTCTTTCGATAAAACATACCTGTCAGTTCTGGCTCTCACAGGAGGATTTTCCCTGCCTGGATTGAAATGGGTCCGGCTCTGTGTCCTCCACAACGCAGATCTGTAAGCGGGCATCTGGATTCAACTCTGACTTTGGTTGGAAAACTTTGGCAGTCCTACTCACCTTGTTTGGAGGAACAGAATCTGTTGGGTTGCCCTTAAGATACTCTGTCACGAGTTCTTATGTTTGCTATGCTGCCGAATGAATTTCTATCTCCCAAAGTTGAGATGCAACCATAAGGTAAAGCAACTTTGTATGCTTTGTCTGTGGATTGTCCCACAGACAGATACAGTTTGTAAATAACTCTTCCAAAACCATGTATTTAAAGCAGTTTGCATATACATTATGTATAAAGGCGATTTTTTATCAATTTTTTTATTCATGTTTGTACATTGGAAGGGGTTCTTGGCCCCTTTTTCTGTGTTTAATATGCTGTAGACTAATAACATAGATGCTCTAGACTGTATATCGGGATATTCTGGTTCACACAGCAGAAAGTCAGAACGAAACACTAGTGATGGAGTAGCATTACTAAAATCAATGTTTCCTGAAATCTCATTTTACAACATTTGTCAACTTGTGATTCCAATTCCTTCCATTTTTTGCAGAAAATTAAAGAAAAAGTACTCTTGTAAATGCACTTTTTCTGTCTTTTCTTAAGCAAAGCAGAGCTATTTCAATGTAAGATAAATATGGAGCTCAGTAGACAGCATTAATAAAGGCCATGTTTTAAACATAGGCTTTACATTCTATTTTTATTGAAATGATTGTTCTTGTAAATGCCTGGGCTTACCTAAATAGGACGATCAATCTCCCTGAATGGCTGTGAAGACCTTTTTCCAGAGCTAACTTTTATTGTTACTCTTACAGTAGCTGTGAATAAAAAGCAATATTGATTTCAAAGGAAATCACGTGGCTTAAGTTCCTCAGATTACCTTCCACGACTGCTGTTAGCAGAAATAATTTTTCTATTCAAATAAGATCAGTTCTTACTTTACACAGGTCTCTAACCCCTGCCTACAAACTGCTTGATGTCTCCAGCAGACGTGCACACCCTCAGCATGCGGAAGGCAATGGATGGGCTCTCAACTGTTCTGTATTTCAGCACACAGGTTCACTTCCAGCTGCTCCTCATCTCTTAAGAATGTTTACCTGCTTCCATCAGCCCAGAGCTCTTCAGAGCCCTGAACAGCAATTCATGTGACTGCCCCAGCAGAGAGCTGCACAGCCAGCAGAGGTGAATGACTTCATGCCATGCCTGGAGCGCGTCACTGCCTTCCTGCTTCTGTCTCTGGCAAGAAGTACAGCAGGTAGCTGAGATTATTCAGTGGATGTTTCAAGGAATGTTTTTGAATGCCATTAGAAACTATAGTGAAAAGAGCATTACATAATGTGGAACTACGCTGGTCTAAAATTGAAATTGACAAAAAGCCCTCCAAGGTCTTTTATTTCTAACTTTGTAATCCCCCTATTTCTGTTTTGTTGCCATAAAGCAAACTCCAGAGTGCCTTTTCAGTGCCTTCAATTAGGAATGTATTGAATGGGATATATATTTTGTAAGAGATGTTTGCAGGAGCAATGAAAACCAAAGCACCCGCTTGGCAGACCTCCCTGTTCTCCTGCCTCCTGATCTCCTCCAGGCTGTGTCAAGATGAGAAGCATGACTTCCAGCTTAGTCGGCAGGTGAAATAAATTGCAGGGGATGATGGAATCGAACACTCTTAAAGCTGTTAGAAAGAGCAGGGCTCTGGGAAAACTCAGACCCTCCCCTGCCACCTACTGTTGATAGGAAGAGCTGGCAGATTACTTCAGGTTGTGTATTAGCAGTTAATCTGAAAACTAGAAAGCAACATAAAATTTGTCATAAAATTTGACCGTCAGTCAAGGACAGACGGTAAGAAAATGTTTGTATCCCTACTTCTTTTAACTTTCAGTTGCTTTTCATGAATGTCTGTATCAGCTATGTGTGTCCTGATGACTTCTTATTTTGTTTAAGGTGTAAATTAAGCAACATGTGGTTTAATTGCTCATTTCTGATTCCTCCTCGCATCTGAGAAACCTCTTAATGAGTGCTTCTGTCTTTCAGAGATGTTGGAACAATGATAAAGCATTATTTCAACAGAATTTAAATAGGATTACAGTAATAACTAAAAGCACAACGAGAGCAGGTAAGTCGCATCTTCCTGAAGCGCTGTGTTTGACTTTGACAGGGAGCAGCACAGACCTTAAAGCTGTAGGATGGTAGAGAGGAAAAAGTGCCAACAGCTCTTCGCTGTGCGGTGTTCTGTGCAAGCTGCTGTCAGATTGTAAATTAGTTTTAATACACAGTGACAGACAAATCTAGGCAGCAGTTTTTGAAGCAGGTTCAATTGTGGTAATGGCTACTAGAATTGCACAGGATGGGTTTGGTGGGGAGGGATGGAGGATCTGTGGGTTCTGAGCTCGCATCTGCTCAGTCCTGAGAGCACCTCCTTTCTGCAAGTAGCTTTGTCAGCCAGATGGAATTTCACTCTGAAAAGTCAGTGTCAAATTCTTCTAATAAAATGTTCTTTTCCCTGTTAAAAAAACGTTCTCTGCTTGTCTAAGGTGGTCAGATGGGTTTCTGAGCAGCGTTTACTGGAACTCTTTTGCAGCAGAAAGTCATAGAAAAGCAGGTCTGCTCTTCTTTAAGAGCACATTTGGTTTGATCACTTGAAACAAAGCTGACAGGTAAGCTGGAAGAGTGATTTACAAGCTGCAACCAAAAAAAGGACTGTTAACAGAGGGATGTTGAGCTGTTTATCTCACAGCACCCTTTGCATTTTGCAGATACTGTGCACTAAAACCTCAGTTATGTTTAGGTCTCTGTACTTGGATTTTATTGTTTGCTGCAGTTTGCAGGATAAAGGCTACCTCTGGAGATGGAAGGAACGTGACAGAGCAGCAGAACCAATGGGGCTACTGCCAGAGCCTGACTGCAATGTCAGGGCTTAGAAAAAAAAGGGTTTCTTATGGTTAGCTCACACTTAGCAAGCTATCACCCTCAGATTTTCAGAAAATCTGTCATTCTGCCATGTTCCCATCCTCCAGGTAGGATGGTTTCTATCCCTGGAGAGTTTAAAATCATTCACCTTCATTAGTGACTACCTGATAACCATTATTTATTAGTGTTTGGTTTTGGTTTGGGATGGTGTTTCTGGAAGGGAAGGGGGGAATCCGTGAGTTCCACAAGGATTTATTATTCTCATCCGTTGCTCTGGAGGAATATGTAAACTCAGTTTTTCTTTTTTAAATGTAATTGGTCTCAAAATGTACTTACTGTAATGCAGTTTGGTGGTGGATCTTCTGATCAGTCACAGCCTGATGATGAATACTCACTGCTTTGTCATTTAAAGAAAACAGAAGGGAGGACACTCTTAGCCATGACGCAGTTAACCATGCCTCACCCTTTCTGGCTTCACTGCCTTCCCCATTCTGAATTCTCAGCCCCATGTATGCTGTTATTCCTGCAGCTTCCAGTGTTCACAGTTACCCCATGTTTTGGAGCAGGGCTATGCTGGCTGGTGCTGCTGTAGGTCTGCAGCTCCCTGTGGTTTGTATTGTCTGTTTGGCTTGTACTGACAGCTTTCAAAGGTGAAAATATGTCTGTCTCAGTTTTATTGGCCAAACCACGTTGGGCTTTCATTTAGCATTATAGCTCACTCGTTATGACAGAACACACACGAGTGTTGTGAACCTTCCTTACTTTCTCTGCAAAACAGTTTGCCAGCACAGAAAATCAGCACTGGAGGCCCATTCCAGCTGTGCAAGCCTGCAGGACATTTAGCAGCAAGTCACTTGCACTGAGCCATGCTCTGGACATTTACTACGTGGTGTTGGCTCCATCTCTCTATTTCCCAGGTTTTCAGAGTCACCCAGCAGTATTTCCAAGCAGCTCCATCAGTTTCTTCTGCTATTTCTAAACCACTCTGTTGCTAATCCCTCATCTGGGTACAGCTTGACCCAATTTGCCACCATCCTGCCAGCTCTGTGATTATGTAAGGAGGAGCAAGACAAGGCATTTACGTGAAATACATTGCTTGTATTGTGCGAGGCTGACTTATCTTTTTAACAAGCCACTTGTTCACGTGTGCACAGTCTTGTTCGTTGCACTACTCACTTTTTAACCCTTTCCCTTTTCACTTCATCACCAGGTGGCTGTGCTTCATCCCAGCTCCTCCCTCTGCCTGCTGTGCTCTGAAGCGAGGCCTCAGGTAACTGGCTCTACCCTATGTCTCTTGCAGGCAAGAAAAAGCTGTAAGAATTTTATTTTTTATTATAATCTTCCTCCCATGTTGCCTACAGCACCCTAGGGAGGCCCTGCAGGGCACAGAGGCTCTGTTCTCTGAGGAGATAAGCGGGCCCTGCTATGAAAGCATGGCAGGACGGGTGGCCAACACCCCACTCCTCACTGATAAGGTGGTTTGGAGTGCACCTTGGGGCTGAGGAGGCTTGAAATGAGGCAGCAGTGGCTCCTGGTGTGTTGCTGGAGCGCTGGCACACACACAGATGCAACACAAGCTTGGGCAGAAAGAGGGGACGAGGCTCCCTAGCTTCACACTCCAGTAAGGGCAGGATCTGTCAAATACAGAACTGGATTTCTGCTTTGACAATCTGACATCTGTCTAATCTCCCCTTCACACTGCATAAACAAATGTCAGCAGGGAAGCACGCTGCCTTCCTATGTACAGTTAGTGTGGTACCCTCAGCACTCCTCTTGCTTTCCACCTGCAGTCAGTTCCAGCTTTCTGAGCTCAGGTATTGAAGGGTGCAGAGGAGTGTCTCCTTGCACTGAAGTCACAGCCACGCTCCATCTCCTGCCACTCACCATTCAGCCTTTTCTTTGTCCTTTGCCCCCCAGTTACAAGCCCAGGCACTCAGCAGGACTTGCAGAAATTTGGACCTTGCTCTTATCCTTGAGAGCAATGCTTTGGTTTGACCTTTCCTGTTTGATATGTGCTGACCAGTAGCTGCAGTATAGCCTTCTGCTTCAGACACCCATCTAAGGAGGAAGGATCTCTGTTCCTGTCTCTGCTTCAGTGAGCATCACCTCTAAGATGTGGCCATTCACACACCCAGTCCCACCAACCCAGCTCCAGGCAGGCTGCACAGATATTGCATTGAAATATAGGAGAAGATGGCAACTTTTTTCCCCCCTGGATAACAGTGGGTTAAGGTGACTTTAAAGCTGGAGTCCAAGGAAACTGGGGAACCTGAAAGTAATTTATTAACCAAGTCTCTCTAATACTTGCCTAATCTTTAGTACAATAAATCCATTTTAACAAATATTTACGTATCTCCTTACTCCAAGCCCCAAAATGTGAGGGGAAAAAATGGTTTTTTGATCCTCTCCACTCTCAACGGGCTGAGCCCAGAGGACACGAATGTCCTCCGCTCCCATCACCTGAATTCTTACAGTCACTCTTCTGAGTAACTGTTCTCTTTGCACACTTCAGATGCAATAGAAAAATAGGAGCATAATCTTTAACCATTAACAAAAAGACTATTCTAAGTAAAGCTTTTAATATCTGATATGGATATGTTACTTCTGAGGGCCAAGAACATTTGTGGTTCAACTGTAGAAAACAATCTGGATGCTACAAGTGTGTTATGCCTTTGAAGAAGAAAAAAAGCCCACCAACCAGGACATTGCAGACTTGCTGCCTTATTTGGGCTCTTTTTTAGCCTTTGCTATTTTAGAATTAGCTCTTAACCATCTCCAAGGTAACGAGGCATAGGGGAACGTAGGAAAAAGCAGTGGTGTGGATACTACAAAACACGTCAACAAGAAATTAGAATGTATTTATTTCTTCCACCTTTGAAATCCATAGAAACAGATCTCTGTGGGGAGCTGGGGCAGCTTTAAACAGCAGCTTTAAACAGCAGCAAGCAGAGCAGTGCCCAGTGGAAGTGGCAGGAGTACTGTCTGCAGTCAGTGCCTTGTAATCACACCCCGGACAGGTGACTGAAGAGTAGTAAAGGAAAGCAAACAAGAAAAACAAAGGACAGGATTTTTTTTCTTCTTCTATCACTGATGGAAAGCAAAAGCTATAGGGAAGCCAACAACAAAAAAGCATGTGGGCTGGCCTCCTGCCATTGCAGTTCCTTATTGCTGCTTTTCTATCTAACAACTGCTATTTCATGTCAGCTGCCAGGTTCTGCTTCAGCCTTCACTGCTTGATATTTCAAAATCTGGATGGTAATCCTGACATCCAGTTCCATTTGTTATTGTATTTTATGCACATTTGACTTCAGTTCTTCCCAGTGTTAGAGCTATCAGGGCATCACAGTGGTTACTGATGAAAGTGCGCTGTGTTTTTCTCTGTTCTGTATTTCAGAACACAGCTATTGGGTAATGAAATAGCAGTAAGTTGTCATTCTGCTGTACCAGCAATCTGACTGTGGGATCTCAGCTATCAAGATTCTTTCAAAAGAAGCAGTGTTTATTCCTGAGCCAACAGCACATAATCAGAACGGTTTACTCGGACTTTGCTCTGCACTCATTCAGCAGCAAATAAAATCACCTTGTACGTATCTATTCACACTTAACTGTGTGAATACCAACAGAAAGGAGGAACCTGCCAGCAAGCTCAGTGCTTGGAGCACATCATGCTTACAGCCAGCAGCAAAGCCAGTTTTGGAGGACCACTGGGTCCCCCAGAGGGAAACAAGGAGCGTAGAGACCTTGCCTCTGGCAGAGGTGCTCCTAATGATACGTTATTGTCACTTGTGAGTGATCTGGTGAAGCATTAAGGCCAACATAACCTTAGGGATAAGCTGGTAGACACCCCTGCCTACCTGAACTCATTAGTTACAGCAAATGACTGCTTACAGTAGCACTTGGCTTGATGCTCTAACAGGCTGCAGTCAGCACTCCAGAGCAGTCAGAACCATCTTAAGGCTCTAAGAGAGCAGCTGGCAATGAAACAAAAGTTCTTGCAAAGTTGAGAGATGTGAAACGTTGACAAATCCCTACCTGCTAAAACCAATCCATTAATTAGTTATCAAGCAGCAAAGAATGAATAAGACTCCATAGGAGGATGATGAGGAATAAAACTGCAAAATATGTCTCTCAAACAGCGTCCTAAATTATCTTTGGAAAAAACATACATACAGCTGTATGGTTCCATTTACTTTACTCAAATTAAATTAAAAAATGTATTTCCATATTACACTTCCTTTGCCTCTGAATCAGTCCTAACAGAAGAAAAAGTATAACTTTCCCATTCTCTTGAAAATTAAATACAGTAGTCTGTGGGCCCTGAAAAAAAAATTGTATTATTCCACTGCAGAATGGAAAAGGCCTCAGAAAGAGACTCTGCTGTCAGACAGCACTCACTAACTCTTTGCGTTGCCCTCCATGGCTTCCAGTTTCCAAACAGCACCTAAAAACAATCTTCAGAGTTGCTGGACATGCATCTTGACATTAGAAAACCCAAAATGTCTTCTTGCCTGGTGAACACTGGCACTGTTCATGAAGTCTGAGCAGAGTGCTCCTGTCTAACGAGGTTGGCTGAGCAGTCCTGCTTTAGCTGCCAGAGCTTCGTTCTGCTGAATGTGATACTCCTGAAATCTCATGGAGATCCTCTGTGTCATTTTCAAATACTTCTGTAGGCAGTGTTCTGAGCAAGTTATCTGGAGGAAGAGGAAAACAGCTTCAAAGAGTGACAAAGACATCTTCCTCAGCAGAACCCCAAGTGAAATAGTAGTCAGTTAATACTATATACCTGACATCTCATGCTCTGTGTTTAGCTTAAAGCTCAGGACCTACTGTTCACATTCTCTCTGTGCAGTAGAAAATGGGGAAGCTTAGTTTTTGTGGAATGCTTGAAATGTTTTTTAATTTCATTCTCATAAAAACGTCCTCATGGAAAGCATCTTAGAGCCAGGAGATATTAACACTTCATTCACATTAACACTGCTCTTGTGAAATGGAAGTACACAAAGGATTTGATTTTGCAGTAAATACTAAACCTAAGAAAGGGTTGGGTTTTTTTGTCTGTGTTGTTTCCCTCTTCTCTTTTTCTGAATCCTGGTTTGCAAACACCTATTTTTGACAGCCAAATCTGTTCTACTGTGTGTTAGCTCAGGTTAATCTTTTTTTTGACCTTGTTCCTATTAGCTCTAGCAGTCATCTTGTACCAGCCTGGTTCACCTTCCCAGAACAGCCCCTGAAGTGCTACCAAACAGCTTGCTGGATAGGGGCACAAACACCAGGGCCTGTTCCACAGCTGCTGTCATGTTTTAAAGTGAGGACATTTTACTTTATTTTTTCTTTCAATAATTGTAGAGAAAAACGGGATCTTTTTCTGAGTTACAGTTCTACCAGTCAGATATTCAGTCCCAAACCTTTCAATCACTGTAGAAGTCCTCACACTTAAATACAAAAGATGAGCACTTCACACGATTACCAGAAAACCAGAAATTTTTGCTGTAATGCTACTCATATGAAAGGATTTGGAAAGCAGAGATGCTGGAAGAAGAAACACAATCTGCAACTGTACGTTCTCTCCATTCCACTTTCACTCTCCCTGACCTGGCATCAGTTACAGTAAAACCTGTTAAGCAGGAGTTAAGTCTGACTAGGAAACAAACCTGCTGGATTCTAGAAGCACCCCAAGCCACATCTCCCAGAGGGTGTGGTGTCTGTGATACCCTGCCAGGGGAAGTCTAGACTTGTAGTGAAGAGTGCTGTATGGAAAGAGGGCAGCAGCTGCTTTTACCAATGCAGAATCTCCAAGATCCATGAAGGCATTTATCTTAATTATTAAGGAACTACAACTTTAAATAGGAAATTAGGATCAGAGCAGACCAGTCATCCATTTAGACCAGTATTCTATATCCACGAGGGTCACAGCCAGATGCTTTGCAGGAAAAGCATCCTGCATAGCTCAAGCAGCTGAGTTGGTAAAAGACAATGGCAAAACCTTATCCAGAGTAGTTCTGACCACCTGCAATTGAGAACGTGTCCAACAAAGCAAATGCAGAGAATATCATGGGAACAAAGAAGCCAGAACTTCTCCTGGGAAGCCAGGAGAGTTTGGTTTAGTGAAGCAAAACAAAAGCTGAACAGAGATGATTTCTGCCTGCACTGAGGGACAGCTGTTAAACTCTAAGGAGGCAGCAAATGCTCAAACACAATGTAGGTTTAAATCTTTGTGTGTGGTTTAGGTGGTTTTGGGGTGTTTTTTGTTTTTTTTCCCCTGGTAGCAGGAAAGCTAGAGTTAAGCAAAGCTATTAGACTTTTAACCAATTATATTTATTTTACCACTCTGAAACAGCCACCCAGCAAGCGACAAAAGGCAAAGAACAACATGTAACTCATCTGATCCAGAGCCTTTTCTTTTGGCAGATGGGTACATGATGGAGCTCCCTGCACTGCAGACAACTGGACTGAACAGCCAGAGCTGTGGGGGCAAGACATTTCCACCAGCACACCTCCCTGCTCACTGGGAAGCTGCAAGCCAGAACACTTCCACTCCTCCAAAGACAGCTAATGAGCTTTTCAGCTAACTGAAAGATCCAAACTGTCCAAATTGCTTCTGAAATTTGAGTATTAAACAGAAATTCTACCAAAAGGTAATTAAAAGGATAGGAAACATTTACATACCTCTTCTGGTTTAACTTCTCTGGTGGTGAAATCCCTTATACAATCCATGAAGCAATTTTCTGTAATTTTATTATATGTTCCCAGGAACTCCTTGAACTGCATTAAAAATTGAAAACACCATTAAAACTATATATATATATATCTCCATTCATTTTTTCCTCACACACAGCTCCATGAGCTGTTTGGTGATGGTAACATTCAAAGGACAACTCACCAGAAAAACTTACTGTCCAGCAACAGATTCAGCACAAAATGCTGTTAGTGCTTAAATAGGCCCAGTACTGTATGGAATAGGTGTAAGTGTTGCTTGATAAGAGAACTAATCTTGTCCCAGAGGACAACATACAGAGCTTTTCCTCCTGCCCCATGCCCTGTACCTTTTACTCTTTGTGACAGAGTAATACAAGATGCTCAGATGCACCACTCACAAACACAGCACTCACCTGCTTGATCTGATCAGTTTCTGATATTTGCCCAGCCATATTCTGCTCTCTGTGATTCTGTCACCTGTTCTGAAGATAAAAGTTGAGTACTACACAAAAAAAAACAAAACATATGCACACACCACAACATTTTTGAAGAGAACCAAGCTGTAGGTGTTCCTTAGGTGTACTTAAATGAGATGATGCCAGCAAGCTATCAAGCCACCCACTTAAAGGTATCTGCCTTGTATTCAGCTAAAAGAATATCCAGGATAGATCCAGATAGTAAGTTCTTTCCAGATCTAACTGCTGTCCTTTAAACACTTTATAAGCATTTGGAACTGCTGGAATGACTATATGGGAGAGTGGAAAAAGGTGTGGAATCTTTATAAAGGTTTTCACATAGATAAAATAAAACTGGAGTGGAGGAGAAACAAGCAGTAACATTATCTAGCCTTCTAATTCAGTGACTTTAGATGTCATTTGCAAAAAGAACAGTAAGGCAAAAAAATATATATATATATATATAAATCAGTGCCAACTCTGAATGAACCAGCATGGATCAGAAATGGATGAATGGATTCAATGCAGCTGCATTCTCACCAAACATGTGAACTAGAGCCAGCGTTCTCGTCATTGAATATAGCATGTGAAATTCAAGAAATCATAACAAAATGAGGGCAGCCTTAAAGAAAGAACAGAGAAATGAAAAGGGAAGAATGAGTAGGCAGGGATCCAAGAATTTAAGCAAGCATCCTTAAGGGTGGCTCGCATTCCTCATCTAACACCATAAACAAGTTAAGGCTTGAAAGTACACCTCTAGGCAGCCTTCAAGAATAGCGAAAGCATTGCCCTCCTTTCCCCATGCTTGACATATTACCCAAGGCCCATCAGCCATGGTAATGTCAGTTAATGTTACACCTTGAAGAGAAGATGATCCTTCCGTTTTATTCACAGTAACAAGTGGAAGAAGAATCAGTGCCAAACTATAATGACTTTGTGAAGAAAGTCTTTCAGCCCTCTAGCGAGTGCAACTGCTAATTATTGTGAACAAGAACAAAAAGGGTTATTTCTACAAGAGAAAGAAAATGAAGCAAAAATGAAGCTCCTGCAAGCATGCAGCCACCCTTCTCCTCCCAGCGGTGGAACAATGGGAATATCTGCCTCTTAAGGTTACACTTTATTGCTACGTATGTAGTGATAGAATTCAGGGACTGAAGATAAGGAGCACGTGTGGTTCTTGGGTTTAAGATATCCATCCCCGTGACCAAGAATGCCTCACGAGTCAATAGACTGCTCTCTTTTAAAGAGAACCTACGAAGTGTGGTTACTGAGAAGCAAAGCATTGCTGAGGCTGTTGTAACCTCTCACTTGTTTTAAAAGAAGTGGACACAAATGTCATGTGGGAGAACAGCTGCGGAAATGGATGGCAGTTCTACTCTCCCATTTCTCTGTCTGTTACAAGAGAGAGAAAAAAACAACAGTGAGAATGCTGTCAATCCACTTTAAGTTGATGTTTAAACAGACAGCCCAAGCCCACAGAGAACAGAAAAGACTTTTGGCCTCTCCCAAGCACAGAAAGTTAATGGAGCTTCAGACCCTCCCAGTGCCTTTCTCACACTCAGTATTGCTTCACTGTGTTTGCTTACAACATCTTTTCCTCATCTGTTGCTTGTTTGGCAAACTTAAAACTGAGCTGCAGCTCCACAAAGCTTGTGCACTTGCACTTGGTTAGGAGGTCTGACTTAAAACAACCTAATGGCACCGTCTTATTTAACATGTCTGAAGCACCAGTCCGTGTGCAGCTCTTCTGTGCAGCACAGGCAGTGAAATTATATGGCTTTAGTGCACTTCTTGGTGCGTGCTCAAGGACCATTGGTGACTGCAAAGCCACACAGGAAATCACGTGGATCATGAGGAAAGCAGCAGTAGCTGGGAGGTCCCATCTCATAGAGCCCTGGTGCTCCTCCAGGTAAGTTATTACGTACCAGAGAGGTGTCCTTTTCTGAGCAAAAGCAGGGGCTTCAAGGACCATAGAAGTCAGAAGGGTCAGAAGGGATCTCAAAGATCATCTGATTGCAGCACCCTCAGGACAGGCAGGGTTACCAGTCACTACATGGGGCACCAGCTCGGGCTGCACAGAGCCCATCCATGGCCTCGGGCACCTGCAGCTGGGCACCCACAGCTGTGTGCAGCAGTGCCAGGGCCTCACCGCCCTCCGAGTGAAGAACTTCCCTGACATCTGACCTGAACCTCCTCTCCTTTGGTTTAAAACCGCTCCCCCTTCTGTTACTACCAGACATAAACGGTTGGTGTCCCTCCTGCTTATAAGTACCGTAAGGCCTCGACGTCTCCTCGGAGTGGCAGGGAAGCAACGATTCCCCACTCTCGGGTCGGCAGCATCCATCCCCATGGAGCCAAAACAAGCCCTGCTTCCCTTTCCCCTCCCAGCGCTCCGCCCGGCACTCGTTCCCCGGCTGCCTGCGGCGGCGCAGCACTGCCCTCTAGCGGCGGCGCTGTGCATCGCAGGAGGCAGCGAGGCGCCCTTCCGGGGCCTCCCAGCACCGCCCGCACAGCAGTGCCACCCCAGCGGACGAGACGCGCTTCTCCACGCGCGGCCTGCCGTGTCAGCCGCCCCAGTCCTGCCCGATGCCTGCGGTTCCGCGCCCTCGCTGAGGTAAAGCCCCTCGCTCTTCTCCCTCATCCCTCAGCTCTCTCCTTCAAGGGCACCTCGCGCTCCCTACCTGCGCAGTCCTTGGACGCTGCCCTCCCCCGCCGCTGAGGGACGCGTCTCCTCGCGCTTCCCGCCCGCCGCCCGCGCGCGCACTCACCGCACCACCACGAGTCCGGGCCGCGCGCGGTGGGAAGGAGAGACTCGCCTACCGGCTCGCCGATTCGACCAAAAAAAAAAAACCTCGCGGCGAATCGGCCAGCGCGAGTTCGCCGATAGCTTTACCTCGTGGGCGGCGCGCGTCAGGAAGTGCGTCACAAGGGCGCGCCTGAGGAGGAGCGGTCGCCGTTGCCATGGCGGCGGTCGCAGCCGGCCCTGCCTCGCACGGCCCGTAGGGTTTGCCTTTAAAACACGGCTGACAGCCCCTCCGCCACGAAGCCTTCATGGCAGCGGAGAGCAGCTCCAGCGCCAGCCGGGATTCGCTGGGTAGCCTGACGGCCGGCGAGGTGCTCGCTCGCTCCACCTGTGTCCAAGGGGTGAAAGGCTCTGCAGGAGCCGGCTGCGGGAATGGCGTTGCCGTTTGTGTAACGAAGCCCCGCGAGGCGGTTCCGTCTCGCCAGCCTTTGGGTCGAGGTGAAACACCGTGCGTGCCCCCGGCCGTGTCATCAAAGAGGGCTTCCAGCTGTAGGGCCGCCGATATCACGCCTTGCAGCGCCGCTCCAGGTATTTATTTGTTACCTTTAATTTATTCCTTTGTTTGCTGGGCAAATACAGGTTAGGTTTAATCTACTGTTTTCTGTTGCAGGACGTTGTAATTTTGGAAGCCCTGTCTGTGCTCTAATGCTATCAACATCAGCATTTTTCCAGTGCTTTTCCAATGGCTGTGTTTGTTTTCTCAAAGTTCTGTAGCTGCAGCCTTTGGTGCAGAGCAGCCCCCAGTCCTTGCTGTGGATTCCTAGTGCTTAAAAAGCATAGAATCACAGAGCATTCTAAGCTGAAAGGAGCCCACAACCATCACTGAGTTCAACTCTCCGCTCCATGCAGCACCACCCAAACCCAATGTCTGAGAGCAGTGTCCCAAGGCTCCCTGATCTCTGGCAGCTCTGGGCTGTGTCCACTGGCCTGGACAGTCCATTCCATGCCCACCACCCTGTGGGACACAGCCTTTCCCTAACCCCCCCACCCACCAGCCCTCTCCTGGTGCAGCTCCATGCTGTTCCCTCAGGCCCTGTTGCCATGATCAGAGAGAGAAGATACAGTTACCAAATCAGAAAAATCACAAACATCTGCGTGAAAATTATCTCTGGTAGCATTAAACAAACCTTTTCCATTTTATAAGGTTCAGGTAGATGGCTGCGGTCATGGAATCGCAGAATGGCCTGGGTTGCAAAGGCCCACAGTGCTCCTCCAGTCCCAACCCCCTGCTGTGTGCAGGTCACCAACCAGCAGCCCAGGCTGCCCAGAGCCACATCCAGCCTGGCCTTGGATGCCTGCAGGGATGGGGCACCCACAGCCTCCTTGGGCAACTTGTTCCTGTGCCTCACCACCCTCTGTGTGGAAAAACTTCCTCCTAATATCTAACCTAAATCTCTCCTGTCTCAGTTTAAAACCGTTCCCCTTGTCCTGTCACTATCCACCCTCATAAACAGCCATTCCCCTTCCTGTGATTTGTGTTATGGAAGTAGTTATACTTTAATATGTATCAAGCAGAGAAAAGACTGAGATTTGTGTTAATCAGGGGACAATGAAAATACATTCAAGGTCATTTGTACTACAGTAAAATTGCTTTTATTTTAGGAGTCTGGAGTACTAAGGGTCACCCAGAACATTTGCTTTTAGTGGAAGGTCCTGTGGAGGCCACGATTGTACCACAAATGGTAAGAAAGTCACTGTTGCTTTCCATAACCCTGAGCTGAGAGATTTTTCTCTGAAAGTTGCAGCATCTGTAGAAGCACAGCAGATCTTGAGCTCCACTTCTGCATGAAAAGTACCCAGTAGCTGCTAATGCGATATTCATGCTGAAGTATTTGGAGGGGATTTATTTACTGTACTGCTGCCTGTTGCATAGTTAACACTCAGGTGTGTTTTTAAACTTTAGTGCAATTCCTCCTCTCAGAAAGCTGTTACACGTTTCGTAATATTCATTAGTAAAACCTAAAAGTTCATGGTTCTCTTTCTTATTCACCTCATGGGTATTGAAATAGACATTGATTTACATAGAACTATTTAATACTTGTGTTTAGAAAGTTTATTTTCCTTTGATTTGTTTATCGTGTCTTCCGTATAATGGAGGCCTACCTGTAGGGCATCCATTCTCTGATGAGAATTATGTTTTTACCTTCTGTCCCTAGAATGTTGTGTAAATTATTGAGTGCAAAGTCCTTATGGCTCTGTGGCAGTGGGAAGCCTTAATGAATTTTGTTCAATATGCTCAGTGACTGTGTGTTACTGCATTGTGGAGTTGCTTACACTTGTGTATTCTGCAATTCTTTCCCCTTGTAAAAATCTGGCCATTGATACTGCAGGCTTTGATGTTTGCTTTTCTGCTCTTCTTGTTTTTGAAGGATTATCCTAAAGAAGCTGCAGCTAATCCTAAAGCAGGTCATTCACTGCTACCAGAAGACAGCAGGAGACCTAAAGGTAAGACAAATCCATGCACTGCTACGGCTCTTTTTCCATAACGCTGATAGAGGAGAAGCAGGCTTTAATTGTTTCATAGATACTGTCCTTCAATATAGTAATTTCTGAGTGCAAGTGTTCCAAAATGGCTTTGATTAATAAAAAAATAGTAATAGTTGCAATTTATATTTTTAAATATTGCAAACTTTTACTTTCTGTCTTTTTCTCCTTCCTATGGATTGTGTAGCCCTTGTGATGAAGTGGGACTTCCACCAGCATGCCAGAAACTTCGAGATTCATTCTGCTAATTGAACTAATTCACATTTCTGCATAAAGACTTTCTATATATCTGTTTATTTATTTGTTTTGAGGACCTCGTTTGTGTGTGTTTTCCTGTTGTCATTCTGCTTCGAGTCCTTATTTTCTCTAAGCAGCCTACACCATGAGAAGTAAGTTTTTAATTTGTAATAGTCTAGGAAATACATTGTGGATGCCTTTTCCTGTAATGTCTGACTGTACAGTCAATTTCAGTCAGATTTGTGAGAAGTGGTGACTTTTAAAAGGAAATACAACTCTGAAGGCTGGATAAGGGGGAAAAAAAAAAAAACAGAAATGGCTCCCTTTGCTTAAAGCAGGAAGCAATATTTTGGCTTCCTCTTCTGTGACTCAGGGAGGCAGCAGCTGTCTGGCTTATCAGCATGTGTGTTCTATCTGGCTAAATAGCAGCAGTGAAACAGTGAGCTCATCATATTTTGGATCAGTTTCACACAACATAGTTGTTTTTTTCAATTACATTTATTTCAAGTTGAAATGTGCAGGGTTCCATTACATACATTGTTTGAGCTCAAGTTGCCATTTACATGACAATCTTTTTCAAATTTCATTAGGATAGGGTGACATCATTGTCATTTACAGAACATACAAAAATTGCTTTTATTAATACCAGCATTCAATACTATGTACAACTGTGTTAAATGAAATCTACCTGTTGTTTCAATAACAATTTGTGTCTACTTCTAAAATGGGTGCTTTGTGTTAGTTAACCTGACAAAATATGGTTTCTGTCCTTCCACACAGATGATGTTTTAATTTCTCGGTATCCTACTGGCCAGAAAGAAGCATTGAGAGCAGCATTAAAGCAAAAGTAAGTCTGTGATGTTGTACCATTCTGTTTTTATGTATAGTAGGTACTTCTTCATTTTCTGCTAAAACAGAAGAGGAGTCTTTGAATGGATAGATTACAGCAGGACAAAGGGAAATGGTTTTAAGTTGAAGGAAGGAAGATTTTGGTTGGATGTAAGGGAAAGCCCTTTCTTGGCTTCCTCTGTGAGAGTGGTGAGGAGCTGGAACAGCTGCTCAGAGGCTGTAGATGCCACGTCCATCCCTGGAGGTGTTCAAGGCCAGGTTGGATGGGGCCCTGGGCAGCCTGGGCTGCTCTGAAATGTGGAGGTTGGTGGCCCTGCCTGCAGTAGGGGGGCAGGAGCTTCATGATCTTTGAGGCCCCTTCTAACCCAAGCCGTTCCATGATGATTCTATGAACATGTAGGCTGTCTGTAAAGACCAGTGAGGATATATGCTGTTCATCTGTAGGCTGGAAATCTTCAAGATCAAGAATTATATAGTAGAGCTTTGCTACTAACATGCTGTTCTTTGCAAAATGCAACTTGTTAAACATATTCTTTGCTGTGGTCATGGAAATGCCTTTTTATATTGAAACTATAACAAAGAATCATAGAATGGCTTGGGTTGGAAGGGACTTCAAAGATCATCTGGTTCGAACCCCCTTCCTATGGGTATAACTCTGAGAAACCTCTACTATCATACCCAAATATGGGAATAATGTTATTTCCTGGGCATCAATAGCTTGAAGGAGTAATACTTACATAAATGGTGATTCCACTGTTAAATGTGGAAAAAGATTTGTCTGGAGTAGATTTTAAGAAAACAATGTTATTTACAAGACCTTGTTTATTTTTACAGAACACGAAGTGCTCCTGTATTTAAGGAGGTGAAGGTGCAGCTCTTAGGAAATGCCTCCCCTGAAAGAAAGGAAGGTGTTGGTCCAGACTCCAGGTCAATGCACAGGGAAGCTGATTCTGCAACAACCATTGCAGCAGCAACTGCTGCTGCCATTGCTACCACTGCTCCTCTTCTTAAAGTGAGTCAGTAGCTTGTGGTAATGGTAGTTTTGCCCACTTTCAAACAGTAGATCTTGTAAGCAGAATTGAAGTGATTGGTGGTAGAACCAAAGTGAACTGAATGTCTGCTTACTGTTTTCTGTGCTAGTGATCTCAGACATGCTGACCATCACAGCAGAGACAACTGCTTGGGATTTGACTAAATGGGATGTGGCTGCATGTGGATGGAGGCCATTCAATTTATCTCTCAGAAGAATTTCATAGTACTGTTAAGCCACCAACATTAAAGCTAACTGATATTTTGTCTGTCTTTTGGGAAACAAATCACTCCTTGATGATGGGGAGGGTGTTGTGTTCTGTTCATGCTTGCACCTCTTTTGCAGCAAGGTTTTTTCTTTTTTCTCTTTTTCTCTTAGGTACAAAATGATTTGCAAGCCAAAGTTAACTCAGTTTCTACATTACTTCATAAGCTACAGGAGACTGATAGGCAACTGCAGCGTGTTGCTGAACAGCAAACAAATACAAAGACTCAACATGAGAAGCCCCACTGTCACGAAAGAGTCAGCGAGCTTGAAAAACAAATGAATGCTTTCATGCTGCAACGGATTCACCATTTGGAAAAGCTGCAGGAGCATCAAATGAATATTCAGGTATCTGTGTAAGAAGGCAAAGCTTCTGTTTAAACACTCCTTCTATATCTCAGTGTTAATGTTATCATCTTTTGCTTTTTAAAACTTAAATTATATACCTTAATTTTGGAAATTTGGGAGTTATCCCTGCTGTTATCTTTTTTTTTTTCTTTTTCTTTTCTACCCCCTCTCAAGAATCACATCAAAATCTGATTTGTATGATTACATGGCAAGTATTCATGTGTGAAGTTATACATAGGAAATGAATGGAAGTATCAGAAATTCATTGTAATTTCTCTCTTAGTCTCATTTCATTAGCTCTGCTGTCAACATGGGTGGCTTGCAGCAGACTCACACGCCTTCTTCCGGTCTCGTGACAAAACAATCTGAGAAGGCAGAACAGCAGTTGCTTAATAATGGAATATCATCATCTCAGAAGGGTCTTTTTCCTTCCAGTGATCTGCCCAGCCAAGGTGAAGAAAACTTATTAATACCTCTTTTTCAGTGTTAGTTTTGCATTGATTTTGATTTACTAATAATGAATTATATACCATGTTAGCAATGAGAAGTAAACGTTTCTTCTGTAAAATTGATTTCTATAGTGTAACATACTTTAGTTAAAATTAAAGTGAGATTTTGGCACTTACTAACTGCATAGTCTGTATCAAATTAATTCCATCTGGGGAGGCAGAGACACTGTTTGTTCCCCCTTCCTCTGAGCTGTTGGTTTGGTGGCACATATGTACTTGTGTTCAGAATACTTGAAAATATGTCTGGCAGAGTTCATGGTTGGAAACTGTTGGAAACAAGTCAGCTACTCTTAACCAACTGGAGACTTCAAGATAGGCTGAGGGAGCTGGGCTTGTTCAGCCTGGAGAAGAGAAGGCTGTGGGGTGACCTCATTGCAGCCTCTCAGTACCTAAAGGGAGCCTACAAACAGGAAGGGAGTCAAGTTTTTGAATGGGTGGATAACGACAGGACAGAAAGGGAAATGGTTTAAGTTGAAGGAAGGAAGATTGAGGTTGGATGTCAGGGGGAAGTTGTTTGCTCTGAGAGTGGTGAGGTGCTGGAACAGCTGCCCAGAGAGGCTGTGGATGCCCCGTCCATCCCTGGAGGTGTTCAAGGCCAGGTTGGATGGGGCCCTGGGCAGCCTGGGCTGCTCTGAAATGTGGAGGTTGGTGGCCCTGCCTGTGGTGGGGGGCAGGAGCTTCATGATCTTTGAGGTTCCCTCCAACCTGACCCATTCTATGATTCTGTGACAGTCCTGTGATGTCCTATAGCTTCCAGGCAGATTTTCTCACTGAGATGTTTTGTGAGATGAGAAAAACAGTGAACATATACTGTCAGGTTTAAGGAAGATTATATAGGATAATTTAAAAAATTAAAATGGAATTGCTACTCAATAACTTAGTTATCATTGTCTGAGTAATTTTTTTCACACAAATACATGCACCAAGTCCTTGGGTTATAGCAATTAAAATAGTAAGTGCAAAGCAAATATATTAATTTACTACTTGACGTCAGTTTGGTGGTATGGAACTTTTTGAATGTTTTATCCAGAAAAAGTAAATTGTCTTTGTTTTAGTTGGTTGTGTTTAGGAGAATACTTCAGGACTAAAGATAGAGGAGGGGCATTTAAAAGATCCAGGCATGGACAAAATGTCTTTTAGTATCTTCATCTGAGTGCTGCTTCAGTCTTCTCAATGCTGTCACGTGTTCTCTTTGTGCTGTGGGTCAAGGAATAACTGAAACCAGATGAAGGAAAGACAAATCTGTAACATTATGGACTCAATTGCTTGCCGTGGTTTCATTCATGTGTTTTCTGACTTTGATGTAAAGCGATCTTAGTAATATGGACTAGTTTAATACTTGGTAAAGAATATAAGTATTGAAATCTATTGAATTAACTTAATGATACTTGTGAATTATTTTTTTTCCTGCCTTAGGTGATGGGAGACAACTTGAGCCCACTCTGAATCCTCAAGTAGCTCCGTGGAGGCAAATGGAATCTTCTGAGAAGACAACACTGACCAATGATAAAATGAGCTGGCGTTCTGAGATAGAAAGGTAAACAAGTGCACATATCCAAAATTGAGGATGTGTTTGTTGTTGTTTGTTAGTTTTAATGAAGTTGAGAAAGACATTTGAGATGGTGGTGGTGGTGTGAAAGATTCACTGCCTTGGTTCTTGACTCCAATAAAGCTATGTTTGAAGTAAAACACCAGAGCCACAAGTGTTTGTATGAAGCTTCTGTGTTTGATCATACTGCATACTGAAAGTAGATGAAAACTGTCTGGTAAGGTTAATTTGCAACATCATCCTCAGAGGGCAGTAGGTATCACTTGGATTACTCTTCTGTCTTCTAAATGTAATTCCTCTATTGCTGTGGCTTAAGGAGTAGCATCAGAAAGCCAGCTGTGCAGGCACTGTATTATAATTGAATTATCTTGTCAATGAGACTCCAGGCTGTCTACTTTTGGAAGCTATATGAGAACACTCTGTTAGGAAGGAGCAGCATCAGTTTCTAAGCTTTAGATTAAGCTAAGCTAAGTTTCTAGGCAATGCAGTCTGAAACGTGTTTTTCCTCAGGCAATATTTTGACAAAATTTCACTAATATGTGAGAAACAACTACAGAAATAGTCTTATCTATGAAAGTATGAATTGCTTTAAACTGAAAGGTTTTTAAAGTTAAAATGCTGCTCTCCCAGATCTGAATTTTAAATGCAGTTTCACTGTGGCAAATATAAGGATGTAGCTCAAAGTGCTGAGTGATAAACAGAGGAAACTCAGTAATCTGTCTGTAAACTTAGGGGAAAAAGCAAATTCTATTCTGCATAAAAGCTTGATATTCCTGCATTTTAAATCCATGCTCAGTGTGGAAGTCAGTGACTTCTTTTGGGCCACACAAATAGCTGTGAAACCTATAATAGAGGGTATTTCTTCCATCAGGCCTACTGCTTTGCAAACAGACTCATGCCCTGCTTATGAAAACTCCTCCCAAAATTGCAATTCAGTTGAGAAAACGGTGAAAAAAGCAGATGATTTACTTCAAGTTCTTGGCCAGTTGAGAAAAGAGATGCACAACGTGCTACAGGTAAAGTTTGTACTGTCAGAATGACTGCAGTTTCAGAAAGAGAAATAAAAAATGCTGAGAACTTACAGGTGTGATCAATAAAACATTTCCCTTGCTTCTGTCTTTGTAAGAACATAAGTAGTTTTCAATGATTTGAAATATTGAAGTTTTTTTTTTAGTGTGTGTGTAAGGAATTTGCCTAGACTACTGAGGCTCTCACTGCCCTTCTACCATAGGTAAAACAGTAATAAATAAGGATGTTTTCTTTATTTGTTTAACTACTTGTTTTAAGGTATTCTGATACTTTGGGGGCTTCTTTTCTGCTGGCTCAGTTCCTGAGATATCAGAGCTATAGAGCTCTAACAGAGCTGGTGAAACATTTCCTCTTGGGAAAGAATAGTGCTTTACTTAAGTACATTCAACTTCAGGGACGTTTTAAGATACTGCCTTTCTTGTAAGTAATATTTCATAGCTTTTTTGTAACATATTAGTGGATTGCACTTCTTAGTAAGAGAACAGATGCCATGTACAGTACTACAAATATTTGCATCCTACTCTTGCTAAAAGCTGACATTGAAAAATGTACCCTACCTAGCGCAGAGAAAATGGAACAAGATGGAGAGAAAGAATAAAGGTAAGGAGCTGACATAAATGGTCTCAAGTATCTTTCTTAAAGAAAAAGAAAACTCAATAGGAAGACTAGGATGGTTAATTCAGCAAATGTGGAGCAAGTAACTAGGTACTTCACTAAAGACTTTTCATCATTGCTTGAGAACTTTGTAGATTGAGAGAGTAAATGATTGGGGTGAATGACCACCAGTTCACCACAAACATCCAAAAGGTCTGAAGAGACTGAGATAAGTGGAGATGGAACAGAAGGTGGTGCTCTAACCTAAAAGCAGTTCATGGTGAGGTTTAACAGTTCACAAAGAATTCTTTGTGTCTATTTAAATTCATCGCATATCCACTCCAGACTTTATCCTGACAGATTTGTCTTTAGTAAGTTTCAACAGCTTTTCTTCCCTATTTTTAGGATGCAAATTCATGGAAATCAGACATGAATGATCTCATTAAGGTATACTTTGAAATTTATTTCTATATTACTTTTAAACAGTGAAGTATGGAAATGTTTTGAATTTGTTTAAAGTGAGATAACATTATGGTAACTACTGCATATCTGTTTGTTTGGAAAAGAAGTTGTTGTTACGTAAAGATTACATTACTCAAAGTAAAATGGAACTTGTTCACTGGCTTGTCTTATTCAGCCTTAAGGAACTACCCTGAGGGAATAAGATAGACCAAATCCTTCTCAGACAAGCATGGTATGGAATGCTGGTATAATTACCACTCCATGCTCTGGGTGATTGGGAAGTCTATATCATTTTAAGGTTGAACGTGAATCATAGAATTGCTCAGGTTAGAAAAGACCTTAAAGTCCAACCACAACCTAACCATACTACCCTAACTAACAACCCTCTGCTAAATCATGTCCCTGAGCACCACATCTGAATGGTTTTTAAACACATTCAGGGCTGGTGACTCAGCCACCTCCCTGGGGAGCCCATTCCAGTGCTTAACAACCCTTTCTGTAAAGAAGTGTTTCCTAGTATCCAACCTAAACTTCCCCTGGTGCAACTTGAGGCTATTTCCCCTCATCCCATTACCAGAGAGAAGAGATCAGCCCTGCTCTCACTATAAGCACCTTTCAGGTATTTGAAGAGAGCAGCAAGATCTACCCTCAGCCTCCTCTTCTGAAATGTAAAAAATCAGCAAAAGGGAGAGAATCGTGGTGGTGCTGAGGTGTGGTGGTTTGTTGTTATAGTTTAAAGCTTAAGTGTATTGCCTGGTGCATCTTGGGGCATATATTTATTTAGAGGGGTTTGGTTTTTGCTACATGTTCAAGTATTCTTCAGTACTGTTGCGTGGATTTATGAGGGTTTGCATGCAAATCTGTACAAGTGCCATCTCTTACACTTGGTAGAAAACTACATTATAATCTCTGGTTAAAATCCAGTGGTTTTGTTTCAATTGTAGTCAAAACCGACTACCATTGCAGCTGATCCTCCTGAACTTAATCAACTCGTTAAGCCGTCCGTCCTTCAGAATGTTAAAGCACCAGAATCTATCCTGAGTGATGCAAAGAGGGTTTTGAGAGAAGTTCAAAGCAGGAAAAAAGTTCTTGAAGAAAACTTGGAAGCCGTTCTTCGTGCAAAAGGTGGAGATGCCATGTCTGCTTTCATAAATGCCTTGACTACAAACAGGTTAGGCTCCATTCCTCAGTGCTGTGTGTGACTGTTCCTTCTATGTGCTCACCTTTTGTCTTTTAAACCTCTCACAGGTGTTTTTTTGTTTTCAATCCCGTGCATTGAAGAGCTAGTGCAGTTCCTTGAAAACAACCATTTAGTGATTCTTCTTAGAAATCATAACATGATTCCTTTGAACTTCGAGGTTTTTTGAACCTTGTGATATGAATTGAGGTTTTTTTTGACATGAACCTGTTAATTGTCAAAACCTATACAACCCATTCTCCAGAAAGTAAATCTGAATTCTGGGACTGTCAACTGCATGAAGTGTTCTGCTGTCAGTAGCAGGGTGCATTGAGCTTTTTGTAGACAAATGTGTAGCAATAGAAATATTCTACAGCAATGTCATCATTCAGATCTGAAGAGACTTTCTAAATATTAGAAAATTAGTTGTCGTACAGCAGATCTTTTGGTTTTGGAATTTTTACTTGGTTAATCAGTTGCTTTAAATGTACGTACTGAACCACAGTTATAGTTTTCCTATTAAAATATTCTTGTGTTTTCTTGAGAATGTTAATTCTTTTCATGTAAAGATTTTTCAGGCATGACAGCTGCTATAATTGTATTGTAGAGGAAGCGATCGATAATCTTCGTCATCTGCTGCTCGTGTTTTGAGTTGGAATATTTTTTTTGTAGACCTATTTCTTCAACTTTTGATGGAAAATATGAAAAGGCATGCAACTGCCACTCAGATGTTTGCAATCCCATTAGTACACATCAGCAGGAAAGTTTTTGAAGGTGGCATTATATAAGAACATTTAGGTTTGGGAAACCCAAGTAAGGTGTGCTCAGTATGTTTTGGAGACTGTAGATGTGCATGATCTGTGTTCTGGGTTTCTGTTTCTATAGAGTTCCACAGAAAAGGTCCCTACTTTCATAGGAATTAATCAGAGCAGTTTCAGACCTAAAACATTTCCTTCTGTTTCAGAGATGCATTGGAGAAGATTCGTATCAGAAATGCCGTAGATGAGAGGATTAAGGCCATTAGTGCAGAAATCCAGGTATGGTTGGAGAAAAAATGAGTTCAGTTTTCTTGCATTGTGTTTTTTCCATCTTGTATTCTTTCATGATTCACCCATAATCTGAAAACATGAGGAAACTACTTAATTATTACTAGCTTGTAGTTTGCTATAGAAAAATATTTACATCTATTCTAAAGCTTTCATTCCTTAATGAAAATCACTTGGTCACAGTTGCTGACTAACATGAAAAGCACAGACCATTTCTTAGAGCATCAAAGTTATCCACGGTCTCTTCTGATAGCCTTGAAGATAAAATCTCCTTTTACGATGTTTGTGTTTTATCCTTAGGCAGAAATGGCAAGAAATGATATGGAACAAGTGAAATATGATCAAAAGGTCCCACGGATCAAGAGAGCCCAGAACATCAAGGCTATGAGGAACAGTAAAGAAATTAAGCCAAAAACTCAGAAAATCCAAGGATGCTCAACAAAGGAGCCTTTATCTGCACTTAAGTCACTGCAGAACCATGCATATGATAACAAAAGCAAACAGGCCTTTAGAACTTATTTTTCTTCTGAAAGTTTGCAGAGGAATAAAAAAGGGACAGATGTGAGTTCATAAGTATTTGGTTTCTTTTTGGTATTGCTATGAAATCTGTGGGATTTGTGGGAAAAATTGTATGTGAGACTAATAATTTCACATGAAAATGATTGCCCTGTCCCGTGGAATTTTCCTGTGAGAGTTGTATTTATTTTTATGTTCTGTAGAAGAGTAAGTCTAAGCATGGATAGCAATGTAGAATTCATTGTCATGTTACAAGTTTGTAACCTGATGTTTCATCCACCCGTTGGTAAGCATCTCCTAAATATATTCTATGTGCAGAGGTTTTCATGTGTTCACACAACATATAATCCTTTTTGCAAAACTCTTTTTTTTCCACTAGACTTCTGTAATTCTTCTGTTATGTTCAAATGTTCATATATGAAGAGCTCTAAACTTTATTTCTTTTTCTGGTGATAGGAGCCTGTGAGTGGATGTGCAGTGGTACAAAATGAAGAATATTTAAGCCAAGTTTATGGAAAACCAATTTACCAAGGCCATCGTAGCACTCTGAAAAGAGCACCTTATCTGAGATTCAACTCTCCCTCTCCTAAATCTAAACTTCAAAGACCCAGAGTGATAGAGTGTGTTAGGGGTAAGTAATTCCTGGATGTGAACAATGTGCTTCTTACCAGTTTTCTCATTAGGAATCCCTTGTGTTCCCCTCCTCTTCCATTTAGGGCTGAAGCAACTGCAGGAGTGTTGAAAGATTCTCCTTTCAAAACAAACAAACAAAAAAACAACCAAAAACAAAACACTAGAAGGTTTTCCAATTTCTCTTTTGTTTCTCACTTATTTTAGGTTGTCAAATTCATACCTATTTCTAAACCTAAGAAACATAGTAGCATATGTTACTTGTTGCTCAAGTTTTGAAGTTAAAAGATGGAACTGCTGGAAGTAATTGCATAAGCACCTGCAAGCTGAGTGTGTTGAAAGGCTAACCCAGGTTCTGGTGAAGGTTACCTGTGTCAGGTTTACCCAGCTGTGCCATTTAGGAGATGGATTCATTTCAAATCTACTGAGATCTGAAAAACTAAGGAAGCCTGATATTTTTTATTTTTTTTTTCCTACCTCTGATACGTGAGTTGAACAGTGAGAGTTACAAGATGACGATATCTATTAACTTGAAAGCTTTGGAAGATGTGTTAATCATTGGTTCAGTTCCCTAAATGCAGACAACTCTTCTGTTATTCAAGTTTAAATGCAGGGTATAACATTTTCTTTTTATTTTTTTATTTTTTGGTTACTAATTAGTTAAGGTTATTTACTTGATAAAGTTATTCATTAAGTGATAATAAATTCTATTTGTGAGTTTTGTAGGCAATGTGTTAAGACCAGTAGTTCCTAATTTAAATTAAAGTAATAGTGAAAGAAGTGAAATTAAAGCTGGCATAGGTAAGCATATATCAACTTTAACTTGGTTTAGTGGAAAGGAATGGATGCTCGAGTAAAATTCACCCATTCACTGAATATCATATTAATGAATATAGCCTTCATTAAGGAAGTAATAAGGTACAAAGACAAATCTTAATTAAATTTGATTATTTTCTCTGGCTTGAAGTAAATCAAATTTGTAACACAATTCTAAATCAGTCAACTCTGTCAGTGAAGGTAATTATTTAAGAATATTGTCTAAAGGATGAGTAAAGAAAAAGAGAATAGAAAACACAGCAGAGTGAAATAAGCAGTGTGTGTGTGGCACTGCCACGATGCTTATGAAAGCAGGTCGAGATTAAAGCATACGCTGGTGACTACGGAACTTAGATTGGAAAACAGATGATGTTGAAAGGCAGTCTTTATCTCATTTCTATTTTAAAACTCAGTACATTAAGAATAGAGCAACTCACTGTTTGCCTGAGTAAACATGCTGGAAAGCATAGGATTGTATTTGAAGTGGATTTGCAGAACATGTGGTCCTATTTTGAGCTGTTGGCAGGGACTTTTGCTCTGTCTTCTCACAACCAATACATCCTTGGAATGTTCTCAGTATTTTTGTGAGTTTCTCACACATTGTGAATGTTTTGTGCTTTGGATGCTTCTGTTTTAATTGGATCTGTTTTGTTTCGTGTTTACCTTTTCAAAACTCCCTGGTTCTTAGTACAGAAATGAAGATGTTCTGTCAGAACAATTAACGTGTTGGGCTAAGGGAAGTTTTAGAGGTCAAGACTGCTGTTACTCTTAATAATCCTAAAATGGCCTGGGTTGCAAAGGCCCACAGTGCTCATCCAGTCCCAACCCCCTGCTGTGTGCAGGTCGCCAACCAGCAGCCCAGGCTGCCCAGAGCCACATCCAGCCTGGCCTTGGATGCCTGCAGGGATGGGGCATCCACAGCCTCCTTGGGCAACCTGTTCAGTGCCTCACCACCCTCTGTGTGAAAAACTTCCTCCTCATATCCAACCTAAACCTCCCCTGTCTCACTTTAAAACCATTCCCCCTTGTCCTATCACTATCCACCCTCATAAACAGCCATACCCCTCCTGTTTATATGCTCTGTTCAAGTACTGGAAGGCCACAATGAAGTCTCCCCAGAGCCTTCTCTTCTCCAATAACTGGAAAAGCTTGTTATAAAGCATAAAATGTAATCAAAGAAACTTCCAAAGCCATTGCACTGTTATTTTCATTATGATTGAAGTTGTCTGGGGACCTCTCTCCTTCCCGTATCTGCACAGGAAAGAGTGTTTTCAAGCTAGCATTTTCCTTTATTGAAGTTGTTTTATAAATAAGAGGTAAAAACCAGCAAGATCTGAAAAATCTAAGTAAAGAAAGCAACAGTGGAGTGGAGAAGGAAGGAATAAAAAGCAACAAGGGCTCTTAAGCTCACTGCAGTGGAGAGCAGGCAAGGTGATTGATCAAAGATAACGATCAAGGAAAAGAATGTGCTTGAGTTTAAGAGGCAGTGAAAGTGATAGTAGGCACAATCTAGATAATAGGGTGAGCATCAGTGGAAGAAGAGTGCAGTATTTATTAGCTGCCTTCCCTCTTCTTGGGCTTGTGCTCACGCAGTAAACGTGCAATTGATGCAATCTTATCTGTCACATTTAAAAACTGTGTTCTTATAACTATCAAAATATTACATCCTATATGAAGCATAGGAGAGGACTAGGATGAAGGCAGCCACTTAACAAAACCATGGTTTTAGGCCATAAAAATAGATGGTATAAAACACTGTATGTATGTCTTTGGAGAACAGCACTATTGTTTCTTTGTTTGAAATTATGACTTACGAGGTTGCCATCCTCAAAGCAGTACAAGAATTGGGTGTTAAGCAAAGAGTTGTCTTTATGTGATTCTGGCACTTTTCTTACGACTGCTGTCAAGCCCAGTCATGATCCACCAAGAATCATTCTTACTGCTAGAATGTATTTCCAATTCTCAAAACTCCCTCGGAAATGCGACGTCCTGGTAAAGAACAAAAACACTCTTGAAAACTTAATTTCAGGTGTTGATAACGTGATTAAAACTGCTTGCTGCTTGTGGTTTTGATTTGACCTCTTTGCTTTTTCTTCTGTTTTTTAAATGGTTGAGTACTTGTTTGAAGGGTCAGCATGACCCACCGCTTGTTTTGACTCTTAACAGTGCTGCGCACCTACTTTTTTTTATTTTTATAATTTTTTTTGTTTGTTTTTAGTTTTTCTACTTTTTTAAGTATAATGTGTGCTAGTTAGCACTTACTGTAGCTGTGATACAGTTGCCTCTAAGATTTGAGAACAGATGCTTCTTTAAATATGTTTTAACTAGCAGTTCTGCTTTTGCCGAGCCCTAAATTGGTTTGTTGCCTAAATTTATGGAACTCTTCTCTTTTGGAGAAGGTTACAAGCTTTTCAGGGAGGCAAATTTTATTATTTCAGAAACAAGACTTTGTAAATCATATCATAGGATGGCCTGGGATGCAAAGGCCCACAGTGCTCATCCAGTCCCAACCCCCTGCTGTGTGCAGGTCGCCAACCAGCAGCCCAGGCTGCCCAGAGCCACATCCAGCCTGGCCTTGGATGCCTGCAGGGATGGGGCATCCACAGCCTCCTTGGGCAACCTGTTCAGTGCCTCACCACCCTCTGGCTGAAAAACTTCCTCCAAAAAAAAAAAAATAAAAAAATAAAAATAAAATGGGGAAAGGTTAAAGGGGTGGGGAAAGTGTGTGCTTCTTGTGTTCTTCCCCATTTGCCTTCCCAGTGGATCTAACTTTGCTTAGAAGTAGATCATTGGATATTTTGATGCAAACCACATTTAATTTAGTAAAGTGTAAAGGTACAAATTGCATGTAGCTGTAATAAGCTTCTCCTGTGCTTTACATTATTTTGTGTTGGGGTGAATAGTAAATGAAAAAGAAAACTGTACTGGATCTGTATTGTTTATGGTCTTCCAGAAATCTTGAGTGTGACAAATGCAGTTTAAAAACTATTTGCTTGAAAACAGAATGAACTCTGGAGAGCCTTTACCCAAATGCATTCTCTTCCATGTCATTAAGTCATACAAAAACAGTCAAGAAGTATATGTGTTTGCAAAAATAAAGCTATCCTAAAAATCATTTCTTTCTTTCACATCAGACTGCAGCTACAGAAAGTTACATTTTGTTTATATCTTGACAGCAATTAAAAGAAGTCATCCTTATATTCTTATCTAAGGGAAGAAAGGAAGGTCGATGTGCTTTTTCTATACATGTCACTTACCTTAGCATTCCTATAAATATTTAACCTGTTTTCTGATTTATTTTTTTTGTGGCTTTAGACTGAGGCCAGTTGTTGTTTTGATACTGGCATGATGTGTCTTTCACTCTTCCATGACAGTTGCTCAGGTTGCTTAATTAGTGTGCGTTCTTACATCTTGCCAATAAAGTGGAAAAGTAATTATTCTGTATCCCACATGAGTCCCGTGATGACAAAATTATGGAATGTTCATGTGGGCTGCTGTTCTGAAAGATGCAATTATAGCAGGAAAGTATAACCAGAAGAATTTGAAACGGATTCCTACTCCTTTACAGTAGGAATGTAAATAAAATGAAACAAAGTTGAATAAACACTTTGAAGTGTGAGGTTCTTAAAAGAAAACCAAATCTAGCATGTATTAAACGTGGTTTGCTCTTTCCTGTCATGCAGCTTCTTTTCCAAAATGTCACTGTAGTACTTTAGGCTGCGTGTGGCTGTGGGCAGCCTGGTCTGGTGGTTGGCAACCCTGCACATAGCAGGGGGTTGAAACGAGATGAACATTGTGGTCCTTTTCAATCCAGACCATTTTAGGACTCAGTTGAACCCCCAGATTCCCATACTGGCTTTGATGTACCAGCTGGTAAAGGCTTTAAAATTATTACTAAAATTTGGCCTTGGGTTTGATTGACTGAAAAATGGAGCCTTATTAAATGACTTTTTTTTTTTTTGGTAGTGCAGTCCACTGAGCTTGTTTTAAATTAACGTTAGAAAAAGGATGTTTATTTAAGACTGAAACGGCCGTCTGGAGAGTCTCCTTTCAGTCATTTTATAACTTTCTCAACCATTTTCTTTGCAAATAAACTGCAGTGACTAATGCTTGGTTTCTTCTGGGAAATTGGGGAAAAAAAAATCCAACTATTCACACTTTTATGAGCAAGAGGGCATTTCTCTAAAATAGAAAGTTGTTTTCTTGCATAATTTGAACTAATAAATATATGTAAAACGCCAGGTTTTTAAAACAAAGTATAATTAAATGTCCAGTTTCTGCCCAGTGCAAATAAACTTTTCAGGGAGAAATGAAAAGTTGAAAGCAATTAAAATGAGGTGCTGTGTGTACACAGTACTTAATCATTCTTGCTGTGAGAACCTTGTTTTTACAAGTTGGCAGTATTACAGATATGTTGCCAATTTCTGCTTTTACTCAGAAGTTCAAGGCCAGGGGAGACTGTTAGATGATGTAGTGTGACCTCTTCTAAATCACAAGCCACTGAACTGTATCTGTTTATGTTACCGAGTCCTGTAATTTGTCTTGGAGTAAAGAACAATATTTCTGGCTGATCTGTGCCTCGAAGAAAGGTATGTGCTCATCATTGAAAGACATGAGAAATTCTGCCCTTAGTTACTCCTTCCTGTGGTACCTTGTGGTTCGAGAGGAAGCAGGGCATTTTAGATTTTGTCTGATTTATAATGAACATTTGGCTTCAGTTTACAGCTACTTTGCTTCCCAAGTGATTTAACAATCTTTTAATATTCAACCTATTTTGGTATTTATGGAGGTGCAGAATTAGAGCTGATTCTTACATTATTGTGTATGGAAGTCTTGTCTTGCTCTACCTTTCTGCTCTCTTGTTGAGACATCTGGAGATCTTGCTTATCCACTTGACCACAGCATTATATTGTTATTTCTCACTGCTTTGCTTATCCAACATGACAATAAATCCTTTCTCAGAGATGCTTCTTTTCTGATCTGCATTTTCTAATGGAAGAGTTATGACCTGCTATTTTTGTTTTTAGGCTTACAACCCATAATTTGTTAGTATTAAAATGCCACTTTGTAAATGGGCTGGCTTACTTTCGAGTCTGCATTGTTAAAAGTCACATTATCAATCTTCATTATCCCTAAATTTTATAATCGTTGACTCCCATTATTCAATTAATTAGGAAGCTTTTAAATATAAATAGAGCTAGAGTGTTTGATGCCATGTGTTAATGGGCCATTTATATGTGAAGTGTGATGACTGTAAACAACAATGATCTAAGATTATATTTCATGCACATACTTACATAATGTAGATTTAGATGTTCAAAAGTTAGAGTTCTATCTTCTCCCTTGCTGTCAATACTGAGACATCTAACTTGGCACTCGTACAATTCTGCCCTTCCAGGATCCCAACCCCATTCCATTCATCCCACAGCAAAAATTGTAACAAAGGCTTGATTTTAGTAGTGTGTGATGTGACTGAGTTGTTCGTGCATTGAAGGCGTGCAACTTAAACAGCTCTCATTTCAGGTACAAAGGTGAAGTCAGCAGGAACACAGACTCCTTCTCACACACAGAAGGCAGTAATCAGCTCAAAGAAACAGAATCCTTTGTATGCACTTGCTCAAGAAAACCTGTATTTTTTCAGTCCAAACAGAGATGTGCCTGCTGACTGCGGTCCCCTTGAAGGTCACCTAATTCCTATGGCTATTCCACTAGGTAGGAGTGAATGATGTCTAGAGGGGATGTGGGTTGATCCCTGCTGCTCTGTGGAAGTGCAGCTTCAGTCTTGTCAAGGTGGTGATTTGCCCCGGTCTGTGAGATTTTCAGCTGCAATGGTCCAGTTTTCCTCATCTTTAATGCTGGGTTATCTGGCTGAGAAATTACCTGTATGGCTGGACGTGCCTTCTTTGGTGCAGTTGCCGTTAGTAGGGCTCTTGTTCTGGCTTTGTTTGGTATCTGTGTAAGTAGGAACTGAATCACCAGTTCCTTGGGCATTGGATTCAATGTTTACAGTTGAACGTTTACAGTGACTTCAATCCAGCAATTTCATCAGGATTGTGCTGAACACATAATTCATTTTCATGGTTTCTGTGTTCCTGTATTTCAATAGAACCTCTGTATAGACCTTATTTTGGAAAGAGTTAGCATTTAAAGATGATAATTAATTAAAAAATAAGAGGGTCTCATTAAAATTTAAGGGATGCTAAACTAAGTGTAATAGTATTTTCAATATAGATAAAAGGATGTCAAGGGAAAGGAGCATGGCATGTAATTTTTGAGTGGCAAAGACAATGTAGTTATGCTCGTTTTCAGCAGTAGGTGTCACCCTAGTCAAGTAAAGTGAATAATTTCCAAAAAGTGGCTGTGGTAAATGTAGAAATTTTTGCTAGGAAAGTTTACTTAGTGATGCACAGTGCTTTAGTCAGTGGTATTAGAATAAAGTACAGTCTTGGTCTGTAACTGTAATTGGTCTATTTCACATAAAACAAAGACCCCCAGAATTTAATCTATTAATTTACTGCCTTGTTTTGAAGGTTGATATGTATCTGTAATTATTTTAAAACTTTCTTTAGGGCAGACCCAACTTAATGACATCTCAGTGCAGCCTGCAGCAGTAGTTACGTGTGCACCACACCCTGTTACAGTCACAACCTCTATTCTCCAAGAGCCACCAAAGCCTCCAACTGAAGTAAAAAAGCCAAACATAGCTGTAATAGAGATGAGATCAGAGAAGAAGGATCCCCCTCAGCTGTCTGTGCAGGTATGCGTCAAGAATGATGACTTCTTGTTTATTTTAATGAATAAATGCTAATTGTAGATGGTCTTATCCACTAGTAACTTACCAAGAAAGCATCACAACTTAAAAATTATTTAAGCCAAACAGAAAATTACTTTTTCTGTGGGCCAGCTATGCAAGGTGTTTGTAAAATAGTCCTATGCCATAGTGTTTCACTTTTTTGTTTTTTTTTTGGTGAGACTTTTAAGCCAGAAGAAACTTGGGATAAAGCAAGTATTAATACAGATGTCAGTTTTGAGATGAATGATTTGGCCTTTTAGATTTCTCTCTCAAGCATGATATTCAGCCCAAGAATTTCACTCCTTATTAATCAACCACTGAAGTCCTTGCCTAGCCTTTTCTTATTTTCGTAGAGTCTGTTGTCAAGGAAGTTAATGCTTCTAACTTATTCAGTGTCTTGGATTCAAATTGTCGAGAATATACACACTCCTACATACACCTTTCAAATACAAATGATTCATGGATCTTGAAGTTAATTACAGGTTGAGTTTGTACTTTGTTCCCTTCCATATCACTACCCTCATACCTTTTACCTTACCAGATATGACAACATGAAGCCAATAATCAGCCTTGCACGGTGGCTTGTAGGCCAACTGAAATGAATTGCATGTCAAACACTTGTGTGCTGCATAAATAGTTATGGGTCTGTTCACCTTTCATCACATGCAAGACAAAGTCCAGAGAATTATAGAACAGGAGAAATCAAGTAGCTTGAGAGGAAAAAGGACAGTATTTTATGACTGAGTAGTAATAGGAAGATAAAATATAAACAGTTCAACAACAGTAGCTGAGGTAATACATAGATTTTCAGAGTGGGTATTTGTTCTTTCCTAGGTGTTACCAAATGTTGATATTGACACTATTTCAAGTGGCAGTGTGAGTACAAACAGTGTGCTTCCAGAACCTGAACCTGCACTTTGTCCTGCTGATGCTGTAATACAGGTATTGATTAGTCTAAATGTGTGTGGATTTAATTTTTTTAATAAGAGAAATCAGTCAGTTTTCTTGGCCCATGAAATGCCTGCCCTGTACTGGCTTCAGTGGGGATGTTCTTCATTCCCCTTTCTGTTCTTTGGCCATAGTACAGACATGAGAGATATGCACATGTAGACTGTTCTTTGGTAGCCTGTTGTATGTAGATAAACACAAAATAGCTAGCCCATGGAGTTGGTTCCTTCTATTCTTTCCATATACCTTTTTAGAAGTATTTTTTTAATATAATCTAAGTAGTGATGAAAGGTTTTCTACAAATAAAATGTTTACTGCTGCGTATTGCAAGATAAGGTTGCACAGTTTGGACAGCGTGAATTGAACAGGGCACAGAGATACAGTGATTATTTTTGTTAGGTTATTGCACACTCTGTTTCCCCTGTGTTTCAGCTGCTGTTCTGGCTTAGGTTTGGCTGTGGTCAAGAGAATCAATGAATATGACAGAGACCAGTGGTTAAAATGGCAACCATTATTTATAACTAATGTCTTTAAGCAATGGTGTAGAAATTACACACTACTAAATTGCTTAAGATACTTTCAGACTCTTGTGTACTGTTTTTTTTTTCCTCAATAGTTTGTCTTCCATAATTTTTTAATAGGAGTTACAGGTGTTGCCCTGGAACTGTTTCTCCATTAAGAGCAAATTTTAATTGTTGGTTTATAATGAGGAGTGCTAATAAGCTTTTTTTGTATGAAGCTGAGAAATTTCCCTTCACTTTTAGGATGGGTAAATTACTTGTCTTGGATTCAGGCTGTTGACCAGAGTGATGATATGATTGCATCCTTAGCATGAAGTTTTTCTGCAAATGCATTTTTTTCTTTACCTCCAACATGAGATATCTACTATTTATCATCTGTCTTTACAAATAGGCTCCAGAAGATATACAAAACGAGGAAGAAGACATGAAGTTTCCAGGAACTAATTTCATTGATGTTACTGATGTCATGCAGGTAATTATATTGCAAAAATGTCAGTTCCTCTATTTTTCTTTGTATTTCATTTCTATTATTCTGTCACAATAGAAAGTGAAATGTAGATGATCTGTTTGTTTTATGAGCAACTTTAAAAAGAACACACTGTGAGTAATACCAAACTGTTCACAGTATTAAAGCAGTGTTACAAATCACTGCATATCAGTAAAGGACCTTTGGAAAATTACAGTAAAACAGTAAATTAAAATTAGGTTTTATTTGGATATATTAGAATCCAGAAGAAATAAAAGTAGTTCTCTTAGCACTTAGACTTCACAATTTTAAGCTCTAAATGTAACACATATATGAGACTCTTGTTTATGAGGTCCTTAAATGCTTTGGTTATTTCAGTCAGAAATTATTTAAAATAAATAAATAGACAATGTACTGCTTAGCAGATGGAGTCCACTAAGAGGTGACACAACATCCAGCACACCTTGTCTTATTAGTGTAGCTGTGCCTGCTTTACAGCACTGATGTTTCTTCAGTATAATGGCATGGGTTTCTTGGAGATGCTCTTTTACAGTGTAGTCTCTTTGGGTAGCATGTATTTTGCTGATTTTGCTTGTTAAAGTAGGGACTGCCGAACACCCCCAGTTCAACGTTGGTGAACCAAGCTGTATTTCACCTCTCCAGATGAAGAGCACAAGCAGAAACTCAATAGTAGCTGGGAAAGGCTGCTTCTGAAGGAAGCAAGGTGCTGCCACCTGGATGCTGTGTAGTCTCTTCTTCTCTTGGAGAGCTTCTACCTCCTGCTTATTTAGGAATCAGTAAATGTTATGAGCATAAAAATGCTGTTATTTGTTAGTATTCTCCTGAAATGTTTTTTCCTCAGAATCTTCCCCAGCTGATTTGTGTGGGGTTTTTTTATGGTTGTTCTTGGATTTTTTTTTATTTTTTTAAGGTGTGATTTACCTAATAAAAGTGGGGAAATTGTATATTTATTATTTTGTTTCCCAAACTTATGTTATTGGAGGAATTAAATCTATTTGGAAAACTTTATTCGATTTGCACAAAAAAGGTTTATCTTATAAAAAATAAGCAAGAAAACTATTTAAGAAATCGGTTTATGAACTAACAAAAGAAGTCCCACTACATAAAATTTTTGACACGAATAACAGTAACTCTTTTTTTTTATTATTTTTTTCTCATTTTTCTTCTGGATTGCTTTTATCATTCATTTTTGGCAATGAAATATATTTTAACCACAATACCAAAATATGTTCCAAGTGAAACACATGTTTGGCCTATGACCATGCAGACAATGTTCTTAAAAATGTGCAAGACAAACAAAATGTAGAAGCATAAAATCAACCTTTGGAGTGGCAGCAATACTGAAAACATCAAAAGACAGACTTTTTTTTTTAATCACAGTAGCTTCACTTCAGATGTATAAAAGAATGTGCATAAAATGCTATGCAGGAAAATAACTTAGTGATGCCTGCTCTCCACACCCTCCTTAATTCTATTCAAGGTGAATATTTTTGTGAAATAGCTGCTTTTTTTTTTTTTTTTTTTTTTTCTCTTTATACCCTGATGGATGTTGCACAAAAGCTTCAGGACCTTGTCTCTGATGTTTCCTTTTCTCAAGATTTGCTTTACCTTTCCAGACAGAAGGTACACATTCAGAAGCTGCTAAGGAGCTGAAATGCTGCCTTTTAGGGGTTGGCAAACTTGGAACCCTGAAAGAAGCAAAGTTGCCCAGCTGCCTGTTCCCAGGACCACTCAGTAGGGAGGCTGAGCATGTATTGCCTATAGATGCAGGCTCAAACAGAGGATGTATATGTGCATACATCAGGATTGAGTACCAGTAGGCTGATCCTGTTCCACTCTCTAGGAGCTTAGAATGGAGATCTGGAATGTATGTGTATTTGTGAGTGTGTATGGACAGACAGAGGTGTCTGTATACATACTATGCATATGGAAGGATCCCTTTGTTATCTGTCCTTAGACACTATGCCTGGACCCTGCCCTTTCCAGCTCTGAAAGATGGGCTTACAATCCCAAACCACTTGTTCTGCTGTGTGGCTGTTTGTGCACTGATGTGCCTGCATGCACTTGCTCCAGCTGCTGGCACCAAGAACACTCAGGCCCTGCTGGGCTGCTACTTCTTCAGCCTCCTTACATGCACATATGATGGAAAGCCCCCTTCTCAGAAAAATAATCAGAAATGGAATTTGGTGCATTTGGAGAGGACAGAGAGCAGTGATCAGGCAGGGGCCAAGGCCAGACAAGTATACTGAATGGCTGCTTATTTGCATGCAACCTTTTATCCCTTTATCCATCTATTTTCTACTTACACTTCCTTAAATGACCTTGATCATTCCCTTTGCTGATCATTGACTTCTCCTAGTAAACAAGGTTGTGTACCATCCTGAAATATTCTTCTCTGAATCCCTTAATTCTTCTCCCTCCTCCCCCACAATATTTCTATTGAATCTTAAGAAAGGTGCTGTCAGCAGTCTGTCCGTCAGCTCATCTTGCTGTGTTTCATGCTGAGATGCTGGGGCTGATCTCCTGAAATAATGCTGGTCAGGATGCTTAAGTCTTGTAGACAAATGCATCATCTCCCAACTTGCAACATGCAAGCCCTTCCACAGGCAGAGGTGGATCCATATTGTTCTCCCATCACAACCTTGCTACCTGTGTCTGAAGACCCAAAGTTCTGTCTTACAAAGCAATTATTCCTCTTATTTCATAGCAAAAAAAAATCACTTTATGGAATAACCAGAAAAGGTTTTTATGGCTTTGACTTACACAGTTCACTATTCTTGATCACTGGCTTTACCTGCATGAGTTCATCAGGCTGAGATTTCATAACACCCCCCCTCTCACGAACCCTGTCTTAATCTGGAGTGATAAACTCCAAATGCACTTTCATATTTATTGAATCTTGTCTTCAGCTCCTGAGCAGCCACATCCAGCAATGCCTTTAACAAGTTTGCAAGGCTCTGAGATCAGGTAGACTTCTTGCTCTTTCTAAACCTGCATGAGTTGCAAGGTGGAGACAATTTTTGCTTCCATTCTGAATACTGCTCTCAAATGTATGACATGCTGAGATCAGAGTAAACACATCTGCCCCAGCTCTGTTTCTCAGCAAGTGCTGAGACTGTGTGACTGTGATTCTTTTACACATATTATTCTTCAGATGGCACCTGTGCAGTACAGTCTGACCTTGTGAGAACTGCAGAAATCCACAACTTAAGTTTTGGGTGACTTTAATAAAGGGACTGTGTGTTACCTAATGATTAAAAAAATTCTCTGGTTGTAATGTGGGAAGTAGAAGATGAGCTTGACACTTTGTCAGAAAGTGCTATGATTAACATTCCAATCGTATCTAAAAGACTTTCTAATTTATGCCATATTTTGATTGGGCGTTGTGATAAATATTTTTTAACAGTTTCCAGGAAGTTAAAGTGCAGACGTGAGTGTAGATTATTCAGGATCAGTCTACAGGGTGATATATATGCAAGTTCAATCTGTATAATTACACTGAATAGTCTCTCTTTTTTTTTTAATTTCAGGAGAGAAAATATATCACTCCAAAATGAGTGTAACTGTCTTTGGGATTTGTGCACTATTACATGTAACATGTTTTGCACACATAATTTAGAAATGCAGGAGAACTGTGAAAGCTTGTCAGAAGTTACTAATTATATGCAAGATTTATTGTACGTGCTTGGTTTATTTAATCCAGATGTTTGCATCTTTAATACTTTCAGGAAAAGATTATATTAAATAGGCAACATCAAAGAAACTGTATGGAGTAATGCAGTCAGAAGAAAATGCATAATGACACACTGGGTAAAGACATCTTTATGTTTGCTGTCAGAATGAATTATGGTTATGAATACTTCGATCCTAATAGAATGCACTTTGTATCAGCATGGAAGTCATCCGGTGCCATTTTGAGTTTAACTTTACCATCTTATTTCTGAATGAGTGCAGAAAATTGTGAGATCTTTCTTTGTCATTCCCCAAATACATGTATTCTTTTTTGCCTGCTTTGTAGGATACAGCTTTTCTTTAGAAAACCATTTTTCCATTTAAAGCTGCAGAAGCTCTCCAGTAGCTGTCTGTTGTAATAATCCTCATGGCTGTATCTGAGTTTTCAGTTTCACAGTATATTAAGTAGAATAGATGCTGGAATGAGGAAGGAACAAGGAAAGTTACTTTTTTCTTCTTCTCACCTTTCTTTCATTCACAGAAATAAAAATTTGTTGGGTTTTTTTTTTTTTTGGAGGGGGCAGGGGAGACACTTTAAAATTAAATTAATAAAAAGGGAAAATAAACCTTTTTTGCCTTTGGCTGAGTTGGAGATCATTCTTACTAAATGTAGATTTACACTGAGCTACCTTTTTATGCAATATCATAAGTGATTTCATGCTTGCCTCTTCATCCTTTTTCATTATGCCCAATTTTCATAGAGTTATGCTACTTCTGAGATTGCTTTAATTTTGAATGAAGGATGCAGGTTCTCATCTGTTTGGAGGCATTCAGTACATTGGTGCTTTTTGGGACTTACAGAGTCACAGAATCATTAAGGTTAGAAAAGACCACTAAGATCATCAGTCCAACCTTCAACCCATCACCAAAATGTCCACTAAACCATGTCTCTGAGTGCCATATCTCTATGGTTCTGGAACACCTCCAGGGATAGCGAGCCCTGGGCAGCTGTGCCACTGCATCACCACTCTTCCTGAGGAGAAATGTTTCCTAAAATCCAACCTAAACCTCCCCTTGTGCAACTTAAGGCCATCACCTCTCGTCCTGAATGCTGAGGAAGAAGGAGCATGACATCTTCAGAAACAAACATTGTAAAGCACACAGAGTAACTTCTAGTTTTTCCAGGAATAGTGCATTAAGGTGAAATTCAAAGTGTCTCTCCAGGTGTCTTTTGTAAACTGATTGTCCAAAAATGGCTTCCAACTTTTCAGCAACCATAGACTCATAGAATCATAGGATGGCTTGGGTTGGAAGGCACCTCAAGGATCGTGAAGCTCCAACCCCTCTGCCATAGGCAGGGCCACCAACCTCCATATCTAATACAAGGCCAATCAAAGTTAGCTGAAGTGTAAATGTACATGTAACATGGGTGTAAGTTATTAACGTCCGGGCTTCAGTGATGGGAGCTTTCTTAGTTTGGACTGACTGCATGCTTATTCTGCACACTTCAGGGAATGTGTATTTCAACCTTTTAAAATACAATTTGAATTTTTAAAAGAAAAGAAATAATAAAGAAAAGCAAAATATCTGCTAAACCAGGAAGTAAATGGGAAAAGTTTCTTAAACTTTTTTTTTTTTTTTAGATTTATTTCTTGAGCGTGCGTTTAATGAAACCAGTGATGTCACAAGTAAAGGCCTCAAGTAGTGGAATTACCATTGGCTCCCTTCCCTGTTTAAGTAATATAAGTCATGTTTTACCCAGCTGTTCTGCTACCCTTATGCATCTGCAAATTTATGGTTTTCTTGGTTTAGAATTGTGTCAATTAGCTGTAGCATAATAAGAAAGGAGAATGTTGTTTGTGTGCCATGACGTGGTTGTGACCATTTCTTGAAGTAAAACATCTAACAGTTACTTCAGTTACATTATTTTCCAAAAATGCACTATAACTTAATTTACTCATTATTTATTAGGATCAGGAAGAGGAGAGGGATGAAATTCCAGAATTTACAGAGCCTCTTCTAGAGATTAACGGACATTTTAAAGTTGCTGAACCGACTTACAATGGTCCTTCATTTCCTCCAGTGGCTTCTGCTCCTCAGCAGTCTTCTGATGTTTTGGATGAATGGATTGAAAGGAGAGAGACTATAGAAAACAGATTGATAAATTGGTGAGTTAAGATGTAACAAAATATCAGGAAATGTATATGAAAGAAGGAATGAATCTGAAGAATACCTTTCCTCTCTTCATCTCCCCTCCCCTCTGTTCTCCTCTTTTCCATTAAGCTTCCTTACAGTTTGTTTCAAGAATGCTCCTTTGTACACTTATAGGTGTCTTGGTGCTTACTGATAGCCACACACATTCTTTTTTGCTAGGGTGGAGCAAGAAATAATGGCAAAAGTTATCAGTGAGATGTACCCAGTTCAGAGAGAAGCCGTGCCCAGAGTTAGCACATCAGAGGGAGAAGACAGTGAGACTGTGACCTCTGACATTGGTAAGTAAAAGGTGCTGTTTTCAGCAGATAGGTTCTTTCGAATATAGGCTAATTTTAACAAGTTGTGTAGTTAGCTGTTTTGGCTGTGCCTAAGAGCAGATAATGCTGAACCAGTGAAATTTTAACATGCGAAAGTGGATGCTTTAATTTGTGCTGAGGCTGAGCAGGCATTATAAGATCGTTGAAATAAATATTCAAAGAAAGAAAAGAAAACACATAAAAAGGCACCATTATGCAAATCAAATTTTGTTTTGACCATTTAAATGAAATTTTGGATGCATGTGGCATTTTGCTAAGGTGATAATGTTTATTTGCTTATCTTTTGTTAATAGATGTGTAAAAAAATTAATTCCATTATAAATCTGTGAGAATGGTAGTCCTGTGAAATGTGTCCACATTTCTCCTGTGATGTCACAGCACTTCTCTGTTGTCTTTTGTGATCCAGAATTGCTTATCTATGTTCTTTCATAGAATCATTTATTCTTTGTATATATACATATTCTTTGTATATAATCTACAAAAATCACTTTCTGCAAAGGAAGGTGAAAATGTTCCTACAGGGTAAAATGCACAGCTGCAGTACAGTAGATGTGTTTAAGAACTGAAGCCTGGATGTGTGCTTTGTGTTCCTTCATTTTCAGTTGAAGCTGCAGGTGGGGGAGGATTTCAGCTCTTTATTGATGCTGGTGTACCAGTGGACTCAGAAATGATTAGTCATCTAGTCAACGAAGTGCTCAGCGAGACAGTTGTGACCATGCTGGGTAACAGGCAGGCTCAGGAAGCAGTTCCTGCTACAAATGTTCTTCCAAGTACAACAGCTGTGATGGTAAGAGTCTGTTTTATTTAAGCTTTCCTAATGAAGCTCTAAGGGATAATTTTTTGGTAGCACTGTGGTTCAAATATATCCAAGGCAAAGATGTCAGAAAAAGAGACAAGAAGAATTGAATGTACATGGTCTTCATATTTTTATTATTCTTTATTATACCTAAGCAAGAAACAATATAAAACCTACCTCACTTTTTTTTGTCTTTTTATACAGTTCCTTTGTGCTCTATGCAGCATGCTATATTTATCTATTTATTCATTTATTTATTTCAAGGCTGAGCACAGAGCTTGTTTCTAAGGGAAAGAACTGAATTTTGTGTTATCCATAGATGGCTTCTGTTTTTGCTTTTTGTGAAGTTTATCTGAACTTCAGCAACCCAGTTACCAAGTTCTGATCTCATGTTGAACTGCTGAATGTGCTCACATGCTCAACTTCCCATAAAAGCTGATAATGCAAACGATCAGTCTAGGATTTATTCTTTGGAAAAGAGCCTGGAGGCCTTCCTCAGCCTGGTTATATAATTTTCTTAACAAAATGTCAGAAAACATTTATTGTTTTGTGCTTTGTTTGTTTTGTCCAGGCAGACTATTTAGGCTAGTACATCTTTATGTTTAGGTGGAGGAGTTGGAGTCCTGAGCCACGCATCTCAGTAACAACTGTTCCTGTTTTGTGATAACCCCTCTCTTCCCAACCACCTTCCTCTCAACCCTAACTCTGGAAGATAGGAGTTTTGCATTGAGATAAAAACTGTGGTTACAATTCTTTTCCTCAGGAGGCTCTTGTGCCTACTCCATTGCCAACACCTCAGGCCACACCACCACAAACGCCACCTTCAGAAAAAGAAGTGCCTCCAGTCAAGACTCCAGAGTCTTCCCCATCTATCACAGAACTGAGCGAGGATGCTTGTGAACAAGAAAAAATGAAAGAAGCAGGTAGTGAAAATAACAGTTGAACTTAAGAAGGAACAAATATGCTTTAATCTACCGTCTTTAATTTTCTCCTTCAAAGACATGTTATCTCAGGATAAACATTCTTGAGGCTATAATTCAAGTGAGGACTCATGTAATACAAGAATTATGAGCTAATTTGTATAAAAAAGCAAACATCTATCTGCTAAGTTCTGTTTTCTTAATGCACGTTGTTAAGGTCTGTGTGATTTCCACCCTTCCTAGTCCTACTTTTCACACCAGAAAAGTAACTGTCTTTTGCTTCTTCCTGTGTTCCCAGCGTTAAGTGAACCAAATTTACACTCCTCAGGTAAAACTGCATAGTTTTTAAAATGCAGAGTAGTCTCCCTTACTGAAGGAGGTAAGGAATTGAAATTTTATTCTAGCTCCTTCAAATGCCTACACCATTCTTAAAAGAAACTCATCTTCACCTATGCTCATCACGACCATCAGAAAGGTATCACAAACATTACAGGTGCTCACTGGGAAATGAGTAGCTGCCTGTCTTCCTGTTTTCCTTTCTGTTCTGAGATTTTTCTTCACACCTGCAGGCTCTGATATTCCAGCTGCTGTTAGTCATGTTGGCACACCTGTGATCACCCCTGTCAGTACACCTCCTGAAATAATCACACCAAGCCCTCCTGCCTCTGAAGTTGCAAAAATGGAAGATCCAGCACCTCCAAACCCATGGGATGATGCAGAACTTCCTCTGGAAGAAGAGAAGCCCAGTCCGTTAGCTGAAGAAACATTCAATCCCCAAGCTGTGTGAGTTCACAGGCTATGTGGTTTTCTCAATTCTTTATGAGTATGTTCTCAAAAAGTCTGTAGAGAGAACTGCTTCAAGTATGTGCCTGGAGGTATTGAAATAAACCAGGATTCCTTTTTTTCTGAATTGCTTGACTTGTATTTTGAAGGGAAGTGTGAAATATAGACATTTCTCAGAATTACTGTCCTTATTTGTTGCCATGAAAACACGAAATTGATAATGTTACTGTCAATAATAAATGTAGTGACAATGAAATACCCTATTATTAGCATTTTATTTTCTTTGTTGTCTCAGTGAGAATACATGTGGTCATTTTTATTAATAGCTAGAAAATCATTAATGTTATTTATATGTTTATTTTTGGACTAATCAGTAAAATGCTGTACTTTCACTTGAAAAATTACTTGCAAATTCCTTTCAGTATTGATTTAATACTTTAGTTTAATACTGTAGTTTATTCTATTCAATGTGTTTTGGTATATTCACAAAGCATATTCTTACGTTTTAGTGAGATGTCTGTGGCTAATGATGAGGAACCAGAAGCCTTGATTTTACCATCGTGGCAGTCGTCACCAAGGCCCTTTCAGTCCCTTCCTTGTGAACCACAGGTTCCATCACCTACACCTACAGACAGTTCTGAGCAGTCCACACAGGAAAGCAGTCCTACCCTCACAGAAACAGAAACTGCAGACAGACCCATCTCAGAAGGAGAGGTTCTCTTTAGCTGTGACCAGATGCTGGCTGTGAGAGGTAACAAATGAAACAAACCTGTGGAAATTAGAATTTGGATTTTCTTTTTCCTTTACAGAATTCTCTTCCAGTCAACTGAAATTACATTTCATGCTCTCTCAGATAAAACTGTGAGGCTGACCTTTAAATTTCACTTTATGCTTGTGGATTTCTTTGATAGACATCCTTGCTCTTCTTGTCATGAAATGAAGCAACTTAGTAAAAAGTAAAAACAAAAATCTGCTATACAGCCATAAAATCAACTTGGTAAATAATTTGGACTGTCCTGCATGAGTCCAATGTGGTACTAAGTTTTTAATGAAAGCAAAGTGTAACACTGATTTTCTGGAAGTTGGATGTCTGTTATGCACTTCACCAAAATCCAGAAGTGAGAATGTCAATTTATTGAAGCACAGTGTTGCAATTATTGAAGAATGTGACCTTTGCTTCTATACAAATGCTATGCTTTTTAGTATTTATAACTTAAAACTTTTTTTAACCTTAACAGAAGGAGGACTGTCTTTTCCAAACCTCACTGAAAGCTTAACAAGTACTTTACAGGATGCCAATGAAATGGTAAGGAAATGTTTAACAAGGAAGCTGATTTAAAGTGATAATCTGCTTCAAGCAGAATGGTAAATTGGATGTCTTTAAGCATTTTCACTTATAATGTTTTAAAATTTACACTTTTAAAACTGTATACTTACAAAAATGCTTGGAATTTCAGAACTCCTAAGAAAAAAGGACACTATACAACCTAATTTATATTAAAATTTATATTAAAAATAAATTAAAAATAAAATACAGTTTATATACCTCCTGCCAGTAGGTGAGAGATGGCTAATATGCATTTTCATTTCTATGCTTTTTTAACTTTAAGACATCTTAAACAGAGGGGGAACATTGCTATGCTCTAAGCTATCTTTTAATTGCTTGTGTGCTTAGTTTATTAAAGTAGGTTAATTGAGACTGGAATTAAAGCTGCTTAAAGCATCAGTAGTGGTTTTTTTTTCTGACGTGGAAGCTTCTGAAGTTAAGGTATTCTCTACTTCCTTGGCTGTTCTCTGGACATGAAAACTTAAAAGTAGACCCTGCCCTTCTCAAAGTATGCCAGTCATATGCATCAAGCATTTTCAAAGACCGTGCATGTCTCTGATTATAAAAAAGGTGAAAAGCAGTGTGTCAGTTATTTTCAGACAGAAGTTCTGAACGTGGAAACCGTAATAACCTCCTTTGTAAAAGAAAAAAGCTTAATTGTGTGCTTAGGATTGATTCAGGTTCGAAAATAGTTTTGGATTGTGTATTACATGGATTTTGTTCCTTTGTTTTAGGATTATGATCCTCCCAGCGAAGGGCAGGTGGTGAGAAGAAGCCATAAAGGCCATCACAGGGATCCTGTTCTGGCTCTTTTAGCCAAATTAAATCAAGCACCTGTTGCTGTACAAGAGGGAAGGTACCATTTGGAGGTAACTTACTGTCCTTTTCCTTGCAGCAAGCACGTGAGTTTTGAAGGGATGCTTTCTGACAAAAGTAAATAAAATGTCCAGCTTATGAAATCTCAAGCTTATCCTTACTGTTAGCTATAGAACAAGTTCATACACTTTGATCCTTGCTGGAAGTGATCCTGCTTCACTTGAGTCTCTGTTTTCATGTAAAACTTTTAAAACTACTGAAGGTTACTTGTCTTTATAAGTTAGCTGTGCGGAGTATCACACATAGCTAATTTGCAAGGTGCGTGTTTGCCTGTTTCACTGCATCAGATTTCTCCTTTTGAACATCAGGGAAGTTTTCTGACACTTCAGCAACATAGCTGCTTTTAGCATTACATTTAGCATTACAGGTTCATTGCAAATACCTGCCTAAAACATTCAAGTGGCTGCTATGAAGAATGTCAGCAAATGCTTTCATGCGCATATGTTGTTGATACTGATCTTGGAACAAAACCTCAACATATTCATATTTGCTTGGCAGAAAAAGCAGACTAACAGAAAAATATAACTGCATCACAGAGAGCAAAAGTCACTTGTAACACATCTGGGCATTTTCTATATGGAAAATAGTACTTTGGGTCGAGTGTCTAACTGACCTATCTGGAGGAATGCTTAAAGGAAATGAACTCTGAATATGGCAACATAGTGGATGAACACCTTTGTTTAGGACAGATCTTTCTTTTTTATTTTAGTGATGCGTATGCAGTTTCTTTCTTCTGTCTTGGTCAGTTTAGTTTAAATAATTACTAACTTCACTCACCTCTGCAACTGTTCCTTTGTGTGTCTTTTTTTTGTTTAATGAGCTCTGGTGGATGAACTTAAAGAATGGCTTTCTACAGTGTAAGCTCTGAGTCTGACTAATTGCAATGACATTTTCTCATCAGCACTGCCAATTAAAAATGCATCTCTAATTTGCTTGCTGCCTTTCCCATAGCTACAGAATACCTCAGTCTGTCCACACAAGAAGCTAATAAATTTCTCTGCAGATTCTGGCAAGCAGTGTGCAAGCACATGTAGCTCCCTGTGTATCAGAGAAGAACTGACTCGTTGATGTTGCAAGTATTGCCTTAAAATGAGTCTGTGCATGTGTGTGTATGTGTATTCAGCCTGTTTGTTCTCCTGCATACAAGCAAGTTAACTGTCTTCTCTCTGCAGTTTTGCACGTCAGAAACCAGAGAACCGCCCATCCAAACCCATTTAAAATCTAAACGTTTTATCTAACATGCAATAGCTTTTAGGTGCTTCCAGTGTTATAAGATCTGACAGTTGACTATGGACATACCTGTAACGTTGAAGACTTCAGTGCTAAAATATAACTCAGGTTCTTGCCACACTGGAACACAGCTAACAAAATAAGTGATGTTCTTCACCTGTGATTATTTTCAGTCCAGTATTCATCAACATAAACCTTGTTTTCAGATCCAGTGAGATGATAGTTTTGGCTACCTTTATTCATTGCTAGTTGAGACTTGAGTTTTGCATGCTTTTAGGGTTAATGCAGTTTTTAAACCTGCTGTTCTGATGTTGCTGTTCCATGTAGGATTCTGACGATAGTGTTGGGGAGCTCAGTGAAGGTCAAAGACCTCGGCTGAGCAGAGCAGCAGAGAGAATCCTCATGGGACACCCAGTAGATATGGACCATGCAACTGCTCAAACATCTGAGGACAGACCATACGAGGGATCACGTTCTCCATCACCAGGGCAGCTTACCCAGACTGCAGGTACAATTTGATTGCTATTTATTCTCTGAGATATTTATGTGGATTCCTGTAACAGCATCTGAAGTAATTTTAGAGAGTGTGCTCAAAATACAGTATTAAAAACTTAATAGCAATTGCTGTGGGGAGAGGATTAGCTTTTTTATTCAGAGAATTGGATTGGTATAAATCAAGATTTGTCTTCACTCTTCTCATCCTGTACTAGTCTACAATTGGAAAGAAATATCACACTAAGTACTCGCCTATAAAAAAGTTGACTATCAAAATCTGTAGTTCATTCTCTAAAGTCAAATTCAGATCTCAAAAACACTTAGTTTGAGCATTCTTGAAGTTGCCCTCCATAGGGTAGGTATTAAGGCTGGCAGGTGAAGTGATTTCTCTCTGTCCTGTTACATGACACTCCTCCTCACTGCTTTTATCACACCATCAGGGTGATCTTGCAGTGTCTCATAACCTGTAATAAATTTAAATTTGTCCTATTACATTATAGAAATTCTTTTTTTCCAAGATGGGAAACTGAGGCAGGCATAGTGGATTGTTCCAGGTAGCATGGAGATACTTTGCTATGATAAAGCAGATAAAGTAATACACTTATTTCCAGTTGAAATTAATGCTAATAAGCAGTGATTATTCCTTCCTCTCCTTTATCTTTCTATCCTGCATTGTTTCTGTTCTGATTCTGCATTGTTATCTAAAAATACCTGGAATATTCTGTACTTGCTCAGTTAACCTGCTACAACCCTGTAGAAACAGTGTTCTTGAAAATGGATATACAAATGATTAAACTAAACTGAAATCATTATTAAGCTGTAATAACACAGATATGATTGTACTGATGCATCAAAAGTTGCACAAACTGAATCATTCAAACAGTTGTTTTTCTTCTTCTTTGATTTCCACATCTGAATTTGACCAGAGAAGTGTATCTCACACTATTAACCCTTAACCACTAGGAAATAGATTGAAATTGAATGTGCTGAACAAATAGCAAAAGCAGTCTCAGAGCAGTAAGAGTATTTGTTTAGCACTGAATGGATTCACATTTTATCTGTTTATAGGGAGTGTTATTTTAATATTTTTGGCCAGCTACATCACTGTCAGCCTGGAAAATATATTCTGGAATGTTATATGCTGCCCAACTTCTACTTGAAAGTAGTTTGTTGAATGCTTTTTGGATATTTATTATGTGGTACTCCTTGGAAAAAGATGAGGTGATGTTGCCATTCTTTTCTCCAACTCACCTGTTCAATAATGGTAGAGTACAGTCATCATTAGTGATCAAAATTAACCTGCTGTGATTTTCTGATGGTGCTTAAGATGACAGACATCAATAGACACCTGTCTATTGGGGATATTTCTTTCTCATCTGGGTAGTTCATAGCTACATCTGGCAGAACATGTTTATATCTATGCAACATGCAGTTGTTTTTTTAATAACTATGTAATTTAATTCACCCTGCCCACTGTCTGTCCTGTAAAATTCTGTTTAAAGTCGATGCTGCATAAGAAATAATCAATCCTTAATGGGGGCAGGGGAAGATCTCTGATTATTTCCACTTTTCTTCCAAATTTTCTGTATCTGCCCTCTGGTTTGCGGGATTCCACGTCCTTCAGTCTAACACAAGTCAGGACTAGGAACTATATCCTCATAGCCACAATGAGAGTCCAACATTTTATTTCAGAATGAAGTTTAGGCATAAAATGAAGTAATTGTTACACCAATGGGTATAAAAGTTCACGTTTTTCACCACTTTGTACGTGTAACCTTTTAGTGGATTTCTCTGTCAGAAGGAGTCACTTGCTGACACATCTTGCAGGAATGCTGGGGACTGTGTGTGTATCACCATCTTCAATTTTATGACCTTTTTTTTTGTGGTAACTTAACGTCAGTTTTGGGGATGTTGAAGGTGTTGTGTACTTCGGTGTATAGCAGCATCTTGATGATCAGTCTTGCATTTATTAATCTTTGTTTTCAGTGCTTGAAGTTACGGATATGAAAACTAACATGGGAATGAAATGTGACACAGTCTTAAAGTAAACAATAGTTACACTTACTTAAGCAGTAATTGTAGTTAGTTAGACTTAAAATTCCTTTTTTGGCTCTGTATGATAGCAGAAGGCTAAAATTAGTTCATGATCTGTCAGTACATTTTTCACGAAGATGCTTTTCACGCTTTCAGGCTGCAAAAAATGCTAAGTGCTGCATTATACAGCAAGTTATCAGTTGAAGATAGAGTATACACAGGTTTCTTTTCATTCACGAAAAATAGCAAAACATTTTCACAAAGACACCTTTGCACACTCTTCCCCATACTTGTGGCAAAGTTCACTGAGCATATCACGGTTATGGCCATGGTAGAACAGTTGACAAATCTTTTTTTTTCCTCTTTCTTTTTCTCCCACAGCAGAAATTCTTGGAGATGCCGCTACAAGTCATGGCCCAATGCTTGTAGCTGAACTGGAATCACAACCCATGTCAAATCCTGTTCTGCAAGCTGCTCAACCAAGCTGCACAGTGGCATCTCTCCCAAAGGGTCCCTCTCAGGTAAACTCAAGGAAGCTTTTCTGTCACTGGTCAGAAAGCACAAAACAGCCTAGGAAAATAAATTTTCATGTTTAATGGGAAGACTGTCCTGTGTTTGAAGTGACGTATTCAACTGAGAAGCTGAAGTTAAAAGTATACATGTGTAATAAAAAATGATTCTGTGGTTTTTATTGCATCAGAATCCAACAATTTTCTTTCTGTTAGGCTCAGACCTTTTTGTTACCTCCTCTGCTTTGCAAGTCTCACAGGACCTAACAGTATACAAACTCAGTTAAGATGGGGTATTCCAATGGTACAGTACTTCAATTACAGGAAAATAACGTGGGAAATAGATGGGAAAGGAAGTAATAGTAAGGGTTTGGTCCTTCTCATTGTAAACCAGTGATTTAGCATTTCAGGAGCTTTGCCTGTCATAGCAGGAGGAGGATTGGAAAGGCAGTAATGATAATGTACTTTACAATACTGGAAGGTAGAGAAAAATTCTGTTGATCTCTGCTTGAGACCTACAGAGTTAATCCTTCGCTACTTATTAATATGAGCTGTTACCTAGAGATGATGGTTTTCTTGCTAAGTGAATATAAATTTAAATAGCATGTGGCAAAAGCCAAAAACGTTGTGGCAGGTTGCTCTTTAATATATTAAGCTTCACAGTGTGCTTGAAAGTAATACTATACTTACTATGGTTGATGTGTTTATGGATGCATTCTGTCCATTCCTGATATTCTATACTTAAAACAGCCAGAAGTATCTTATATTTAACACTTCCTGGGTTTATATTTTTGAGTCTTGATCTGTATTATGCCATTGGTATCCAGGCAGTTCTTAAATACGTCATCTGATGTGATGTGTTGTATCTTCAAAGAAGATTTGACATGGTATATGATCTTCACTTTGAGATCATCAGAACATGTTATTTTTTTTTTGAATAATTGTTCACAGGCAGGACTGGATTCTGTTAAGCAGCAGTGTCTGCTGGGGTGAAGTTTGTATCCTTGTTATCCTTTGGCTAGCCAAAAATAACAGGCAGAGAGTGTAAGGAGTATGTTTTCTTCTTTTTGGTACCAGATAAGGATACCAGTGATATCTGCTTCTCTTACACTGAAGAATTAGCTGATGTGATGGATTTTTGTTTTCCTGGGTGCAGTCAGATGGAAGTACCATGTGTAAGAAGACCCACATTGCATAGTCTCACCCATGCAAGAAATGTAAGGCGATCAGACCTAGTCTCTTTCATAGAGAGAAAATGTACATACATTTGTATATTATCTCATCTTTAGAAACTTCGTTTTGCATCTGAACCCTCAGGCTGTTGTGGTTTTTCTTGCCTGCTGGCATATAAAACCCACTCTCCCTCCAAACCAAGCAAACAAATCCACAGTTTGTGTGTGTGGTTTTGTTGGTCTTGTTCTCTCCCAAATAAAATATTCTCTTCCTAGATGTGGGTGTTCCTGATAAAAGGCTTTAACTCACATTTTCTCATGGGCTAGTTTTTTAGCTTTTCTATGATGTTTACTCTGATTATCAATTCTAGGTGTACACATCTGCCCTGCGTGGGGCAAAACCATGGTCTGTGAGAACTTCACTAGATTTGTGCACCCTTCTCTACTCTAGGTAGTACAAAAGCTTGTTTCAACATCACTTATATACCACGTAACAGTGATGAACCTCTTGCCTGGTTTCTCTTAAGGATGTTTTAGATCTATGACTGGATCTGCTTCGTTGCCTGCCTGTAAGAAATAGGTTTGTTTTTCATCTCTAGGCAGTGGTTTATTATTATTATTATTTTTTAATAAAACTATATTAGCTATGTTTAAAGCAAGAAGAGCAATCTGTTCAGAAACAAAATGAGGTTTTTCGTAACATTTTCTGAAGCCAATCACAAATACATATTTCAGGTGCCATCCACCTGGGCCTTGAGTTTGTAGAACTTGGTTCTGATTTAACTTGGAATGCTTCTCCTTGATGCTAGGACTTAATATGGCTTTTTTTGTCTGTCTGAACAGGATCTTTGTATCAGAAAGGTTGTGGACAGCAGTGTGGAGCTGCCATACACTTGCCACTTCTTTGCTACCTGTCACAGGTGTCTGGGTCAGATTCTGACCAACAGAAAGAGTGTTATATTTTCATGTGGGACAGCAATGCCTTTCAGTCATGAAGAGTGAAATCTACATGGTCACTCCAAAATAAATGGCTTAAGTCACACAGGAATTTTCTTATCAACCCAAATTCCTTGGCTGCTCTTCCATTCTAGTGCTGGACTTTTGTGAGATTTATATGTGCTTTTTGCCACTATTAGACAGGATGTCAGACTAAATGCATCTTCATTTTGACCCCTTCTGGCCATTCCTTTGTAACACTGCAGGAATTAACTGCTCTTTGTGGCCACTTTACCCCTACACTCCTACTCTAAGAAGCAACAGAATGACTAAGATGAAAATGGGCTCCTCCTGTTCTAGATAAATCATTTTGTGCTCATGGGAGGGGCATGAGCATTGAAAATAATATTTGTATGGCTAAACATTTCAAAAATTACAAACCTAAATCATTCCAAGTCCCCAGTTTGTCGTTAGAAAGTCAATTGCAAAATAGTTTCACCATTTTTTAATGTAAGTGAAGATGTTTTTATGCAAGCTAGATGAGTGGGATTGTCACCTTGGTATTCTCATTAGCTTTCATTTTTAGTATTTCAAAATAAATAGCTTTTTTTTTTTTTTTAAACATCCCAGAAATTCATGATTGTAGGTTATGGTTCTGTTATCTCTCAACTTCTACTTGCAGCTCAGTTTACAAGTCTTTAAAACAACATAAACATTAAACTAAAACAAAACCATTTCAAATGGACACTTGTGAGTATATTTTAATATATACATTTAATGTTCTGTTACATTGGTAGCCTTCAATCACATTTCCATGAGACTTTAAGGTGGACTGTCCTGCTTTCAGAAAATGATGTTTTCTTCCCTTGTCTGCTTTAAATTGTGAGCAGAGGAGGTCATGGTGTGTAGAGATGCCTGAGTTCATGCCAAAACATGAGGAATACTAGCTTGATCTCAGACACATGTATATTTATTTTCATTAACTTCAGCTCACCCCTGTGCTGGTGAGGATGCATTTGTGCTTGTTTTAGGGAGGAGGTTTTTCAGCCAGAGGGTGGTGAGGCACTGGCACAGGTTGCCCAAGGAGGCTGTGGGTGCCCCATCCCTGCAGGCATCCAAGGCCAGGCTGGATGTGGCTCTGGGCAGCCTGGGCTGCTGGTTGGCAACCTGCACACAGCAGGGGGTTGGAACTGGAGGAGCATTGTGGGCCTTTGCAACCCAGGCCATTCTAGGATTCTGTGACTATTACAGAGATGATGCGCTATCCACTAATGTAGAATTCTCCAACTTTTGTTCACTGAGGAGTGTAAACGTGTTCATGCAGCCAGTGAGGAACAGAGAGTGACTGAATGCTTTTTCTTTTGTTCCTTCTGATTCCTGCAACTGGCTTACGTGGTCATTAAATACATGACAACCAGTATCATTACTGCTGATATTCTCTCTATCATAGAAGGTGGGTTTTGGCTGAAAGGAATGGAAAGCCTTTATTGCATAGTGAAATCATCCTTATTGTTTGCCAGACAAATATTTTCTTATTTTTGGCTAACTCTCACTTGTGGCTTATACTATAGAAAGTTTCTCTTAGGGAACTGAAGTATACTTTTCTTCCTTTTAGCTTTTGGGGAGAAAAATACCACCAGTACTTGGTGATCAGGTCACCAGGTCTTCGAGATAATACCCACGCTCTTGCTTCTCATAAGTCAAACAGCAATTCTGTCTATCCAAAGGATCCAAGTGCTCAATCCTATATGCAGAAATTTATGATCTTTCTCATGTTCATCCTTCTTTAAGAATCTTCATTTAAAAATTCATATTAATCTCTAATATGAACAGAATAACATAATAAATTAATTTTGACTGTCCTAAAGAAGGCTTAAGTCTTCTAAGCCTCTGTGCACCATTCTGACAGCCTCAGTCTCTGCAAAGAACATGATCTCTATCCCAGCCAAAATCAGGGTAACTTTCTTTGTATTTTTCATGTTTCCTGTGTATGAGTAATGGAATGTTTTGGGGGATGTAGTTTCTGTTCCAGATACATAACACACAAGAACCAAGCGTATTTGACCAGTGTGATTTTTTCCTCTTTGGCACACGCAGTGTTTGTTGCTGTTTTCCCATGGGCATTGTTGCAGACATACATCTTCAAAAGAATGTAAGGAAGGCAGTAAAATAATTTTTAAAACAGTGTCTAAGAAGTACATTTTATACTTGACACGTGTTTTGCAGCCAGGCGCTGAAATCTTTAGTTTTCTTTTCCCTTTCAACTTCCCCTTTTTATCCAGTAGGTTAATAGCCATAGCAAAGTCTTAGGATTTCTCTGGCTTTCTTCCATTCCCAAGTTCTTTCTGCCACATTCTTTGAGTAGGAGTTAAAGGATTCTCCTATGTCTGCAGGTCTAACTGGCACTTTGCCATCATCTTTCCGGAGAAATTAGAGTTGCAGTCAGCTAATTCAAATCTGAATTCTTTTGAAGCTGAAAGGAAGTAGAACAAGTGCATAACCTTTAATGAATCTTTAAAGACCTCTTTGGATGTTTCTTGAAGCTCCGCATAATTTTACTGTGCTTTTAAATAAAAAGTTGCTTTTCTAATATGATTTTAATGTATGTTGCATAGGAAGAAAGCCAAGGAGATGCACAAATTGTGCGACCTCGAGTTGTTCATGTGAGAAGAAAGTCTGAAGAGATGCAAGAAGGAGGTAAGTTGTGCATAAGCAAACATAGTTCTTTCAGTTAAGCACACCGCTTTTAAGTGTTGTTGTATAGCCATGTGTAATGACGATCTGGTGTTTTAAAAGCTGTTTTTGTTACTGTGAAATTCCCAAATTTCTGCAGGTTTGTGTGCAATTCTGTATCCATAGTTTTGGTAATTGCTGGGGTGCTCTGAAAAGGTTGGAAAGGCAGCTGTCTGTAATGTCATCATTGGATGCCACATCCCTGGAGGTGTTCAAGGCCAGGTTGGATGGGGCAGCCTGGTCTAGTACTAGATATGGAGGTTGGTGCTCTGCCTGTGGGGGGTTGGAGCTTCACAATCCTTGAGGTCCCTTCCAACCCAAGGCATTCTGTGATGCTACGAATCCTTGACATGAAGTCTTTATTTAAACTTCTATTTGCCAAGAGCTTTACAGTGTGCATATGATGTTGTCAACTGAATCGTTAATTGCTGTTCAGTAAACAAAGTACTTATAATGCAGTGATAGATGGCAGCAGTTCACGTGTGTGAGAAAATGCAGGGGTACTGGAGGCAAACTGAAAGAGAGTGCAAAGTGTTAGGATCATGCAAATGTGGAAAAAAATAGATATTTTCCATGTTAAAATGGCCTGATTTAAAATGAGTTTCAAACTAGCGTGTAACAGAGCGACTTTCTTTTCTGAGGGATGCTATTATCTATGCATAACCCTTCTATTTCTAGAGATTATTTGACAGTTTTTGTTAAAAGTATTAATGACACTACATGAGAATGTTTCTTGCTTACTGTAGTTTGAGGCAGTGTTGGAATAACATGAACTTCATTATTTTAGCAGATAATAAACTTGTGGAGGTGGTAAAATGTTTTAATCTTAAGCACTAAGAGCAGGAATCTAAAAACCTGCAGGTCTGCTACACGTGCAATTATAATTACTCTACCCTTGTGTAGACAAATTCTTCTTGCAAGCCTTTGTAAAATCATTCTTTGAACTTCTTTCATTTAGTTATTTAAAAAAAACAAAACATCCAAGAGAAGTATAATTCTGATGGAATTGTTATGCTTCAACTGTTTGTAAGTGGGAAGAAAAGCCCTCAGCCAATGTTATGGTCATGGGACTTGGAACCTAATTGCAAAACTGTGGATTACATATAAAGAAGAAGGGTATGAGTGATGTAAAGCTTAGCTTCTATGCACAATTAGTGGGAATGCTCCCAGAACTGCAGTGGCACACCTTGGTGCGTGTATATGGCACATTTATACGCATATGTTTTTAAGCTAGTGGGTAAATAGATTTTATGTACTAAATAAAAGAGTTAAACTTTTTTTTTATATTAATGGGAAATGTGACAACGACTTTTTCTAACAGGAAGAACTGTACTTTTCCTCAGCCTCTCAGAAATTCAGAATTGTTTGAAGAAAGTGAATTTCCTATAAACCTCTAAATTGCAGAAAAGGAAATGGTGTAGCACATCTGCCTTCCAGGATGAACTCTTTTCCCAGTTTCAAAGGCAGTCTTCCTTGCTAGTGGTTACAGTTATGTCTTCTTTTTTTTCTTCTTCTTCTCCACCACTTCCTGAAGCATCAGAGGGGAGGAGGAGGGAAGGGTTGGGTGGTTTTCCTAAACACTGTACTTCATGCCTTTACACCTCAGCTTTGGCTTAAAGCCTTAACAAGGCAGCACTTCTGGTCTGCATCTTTGAGTCTAGCACTGGAGACAGCTGGAAGTGGAATAAAATATTTTTATCCCATCTGTTACTTTCTGAAATACTTATCTTTCAGAAATAATAAATTACCTGTACTATAATAATAGAAATTATTTGGACCCAGTCCAAGGGTAGCTGTCAGATGAAAGCATTTAACCACAGGATGGCAGTAGTCAATTTTCTTTGCAAGGAGCACACCAGAGAAGTTGATTTATATACAAGGATAATTTAAATCTCGTTTGTAATATACATATTTAATGAGCCAATAAAAAATCTAGAGGATTTGCAAATGGAAACAACTGTCTGTCAGTTGTAAGCACAGAAGGTCTTGCCTGTGCAATCTTTACACATTGAACTTAATCAGTCGAAAAGTTGAGGGTAAAATTAATAAGAATCGTTTGAAAGAAAAAAGAAAACTTGCAACTTGATAAGTATACATGGGCTTAAGTAAATACCAGATCTTAAAATTAAGCACATCTGTTACTGAAAGATCAAAGCCCCCTGTTTGCTAAACTTCATGTCAAACAGTTGCCTTTACTGAGATAGCAAGGGGCAGTGAGTATTTGCTTGCAAATGGAGAAGCATTCCAGAGGAAAATCATTTGGGCCTTTTTTAAAGTTTAAAGGATAAGTGGTCGTATCAGTATTAGAGATCAGAAAATCCAGAGCCCGGAGATTAAGTGTGAATTCAGAGTGCGGCGAGAAAAGAGAATTCGCGGTGGACTTAAAATTTATTTTACGTAACTGATAAATACGTGACGAGATCTGATTTATCTTCTGCGTGTGGTCACAAGTACATGCACAATAGAACTTTCTTTTGTTGTTCAAGAATGTTCTGTGGTCTACAGCGAACATGTGTTTCTACTGAAAGGAAGTTGATTGATGTCCTTTAATGAAAGTTGAAGTTCAGTAGGACTGTTACAATATCATGCCTGAAAGGGGAATGTCTCCTGAAAGTTACAATTGAAAATAAAGCCAGAATGCATTATTAATTGAAATGTGTGCCTTCTCTAGACACAGTGGAGACAGTGGTTTGAAAACATATATTTGTAGCATATAATATACATGCATATGTATTTCTGGCTTTATAATAACCTTTAATCTTTATACCAGTCTTTCATATATCTTCATGAATTTAATATGATAATAATTGTCGTGGTTAGTAAATGCACATATTTCCAGAATGCAAGCATTTTTTGGGTTTGCATTAACATAATTGAGAATTCTTAAATGAAAATGAAAGAACAGGTGGCAGTGCTTGGCCACAGAGCATTTTAACACTTGAGCAGCTCAGAACGAAGAGGTGGATGTTTCTTAATAATTTTTCTACAGCACAGTCACAGAATGCAATCTAGAGAGCATAACTTCATGATAATAATTCCTTTTTATCTCCAGCTAGTGAATTATACTCAGGCAGCCATAAGTACATGGGAAAGTAATATTGGGAAACAAAGCAATTGGCTTTGTTGCCACAGAAGGATTGCACAACTGTTGTGGAGGAGATGATCTGTGGCATAAAGAAATAAGAGGGTAAGAACTTTAAGAAATTAAACAATGGATATAAAAACAAACAAACAAACTTCCAGAGTCGCTGCTCAGTTCTAAACATGGCCTTCTACTTTGTTCACGCTGCCATTGTGCTGCACTGAAAATTGTCATATTTCAGTTGAAAATTGTCAACTAAATAGTTTCTTGTCTCTCCTCGTCGGCCTGAAATTGCTTTGAGTCAGGCTTAGGGTTATTTTTTCTTTAAAATACTGTGGTGTGAGGCAAATCTCCAACAGATGCTTCAATAGGAAGGAAGAAGATGAGGAAAAGGCCAAAGGTCTTAATTTTTTTCTTGAAACTGGAACTGTTTTGGTCAAGCTCTTAACAACAGTTCTACTGAAAGTTTACTTTCTCTTTAATACCCCGATGTTTCTCTTTTTTTGGACTGAAAATCTCTCAAGATTTTTGCTCAAGACTGTCCAAACCACCCTGAAAATAGCAGCTAGTGAAGCATAACAGAGCTGTTCTCTCATGCTGTAGGCAGAGTACCACCACAACCCAAGAAGTAGGAGCAGTTTGCAGAGCCTACATTGTTCCGTGAATTCAACTAATTTCTGAGATAAAATCCTGAAAATTACAGTTATGAAACCAATTAGGTATAATTATGGCATTTGACAAGCAAATGTTTGTTCTGTGGAGTTTTGTGTGATTTTTTTTTTATTTTTTTTTATTTTTTTTTCTGTAGCTCCTCAGAATTCTTTGTTTCTGGCCTAGTTAGACTCTTGTTTTTCCTATACAATTACCTCCCCATGATATCGGGTGGCTCACTGCCTTAATTCAGTTAATATATTTTACATTCAGGCAAGTCAGGAAATGCAAAGCTGCGTTTCCCATGGAAACTCTGCCTTTTCTGCAAGTAACCATTGGCTTTTGGGGAATCCACGTGGCTTAGAACACCATTTCTCAAACAAGATTCATTTGCTTTCTCTGCATGTGTGACCACAGTAGTTACACGACGTTACAAAACAAGCAGCTCCGTTGTAAGAAAGCACTTGGATAATATCTGCACATAAAATCCTCAGCAGCCACACGTCAGAGTTGCTACTTTGAACTGCTGTGAGTAGGTATGTGGCTGTGTTACAGGACTTGGAGGACAGTAGCTTTGAATGGCTTTGCTTTTGTAAATATTACCTAGTTTTTAAGTGCCATTTATATCTACCTTGGCTTTTTTTCCCCACTGAGCTGCCTCAATTATTTTTCCAGGCAAAAGGCACTTTAATTAATACAAATAATCAGAAGAGAAGTAGAAAATTAAAAAATATATACAGTTTATACTGGAAAATGACCAAGTAGGCTTTTATTGCTTTTCAGTGTGAGGGTTTATTACTGGCTGACTAAAGAAGATGCTCTCCTCTGAAGTCCATTTCCCCACGATATATTACCTTTCCCTTCTCTCTTTGATGTACATGCATTAGATTTTTGGTCACTCTGGGATTTTCTTCAGCTTCTAAGAGGTTGAAAGTTACTTCTGAGAGTTCTTCTCTTACTGCATGCCTCCTTAAAAGGCACAGAGGTGCCAGGTCACTTCTTCTGACCTTGTGCTGAGGTTTTTTGCAGTGGGAAGTGTATGCAAAGGCAAAGCCTTTTCAGTCTTTGGTGTTTGTGTAGATGATGCCTTATATCCACCAAGGGCTCTGCACAGCTTTATATATGTTCAAGTTCAGATTTGCTTATTTCTCACTTTTGAATGGATATTTATGCTTAAACTGTGCAGATTTTGTTGAGGTTTGGGATGTGTTCCTGTAACCAAGTCCCTCCTTTAGTCTGTATGCAGCAGAAGGGATATTCACCAAAATTCCAGCACCAGGTGGGGCTTTTCTGGCAAAAGGAAAAGAAAAACTTATTCAAACTCGCATCATCACTTCCTCTGAAGCCTGTGAAACACTTGGATTTTTACTTGTCTTTTTTCAGGTTTACTGGTTCTCAATGTAAATATTTGTTATTCTCATCTGATTCTCTCCTGAAGTTTAGATTTTAAAAGATTGCAGGTGATCTCATCCTGTGGTAACCCTGCAAGTGCATTTTGTGTATCACGAGCTGAAAGTTTAGGGAACTAGCAAAATCAAGTAAGTGTGGTGTTTCATTTGTGCTCGGGGTTATAACGTGCTGGTAATAATGGACATTTCATACTGGGAAGCTGGAAATCCATGGGACTGCTGCATCAATCATCCAATGCACCTTCCAGGTTTTGTTTGTCCTTTTTGCCTTTGTGTGGTGCCTGAGGAATGTGCTGTCACTATCAGTAACAAGCTTTGTTATTTCTTTGTGGCTTTTTTTCTATCTTTTACTCTCCGTGATGAGGCAGATTCTAGGCAGAATTCTCCATAAATGAAGAGTATCTCTTGGTGCTGTATATCCACTCCTATGCGTTTCTATCTGAGGGCCTGAAATTTCTATTTCCATTCTGGCTTTTTACCTCTGATTTTTTTTTAATTAATTTTTTTTTTCTTTTACCAGCTCCACTTTCCAGCAGTATAAATCCACCTTTTGTAAGCCAGTCTAGGAGCAAAGAGGGATTTCACATAAGTAGGTTACAGCAGCTTTGCTAATTTCCCTGGTACTCATCCACTTCCTTTGTGCACGGTTCTCATGTGGTGGTGGATCTGTTGGAGATGCCATGCATGGCAGGCAAGGTGTGCTCTTGACAGCAATATCAGATGCAGTCTGAGATCTCCTGGGCACTAACACACTCTTTGCCAGGCTGCCCAAGTTGTTGTGCCAAAGCAGTCTTTCTCACAGCCTATGGAGGATTTGTAAACACGCTAGGATCTGACTGAAGCAGCTTTGTATTGTGTATTATGATTTGTGTGCACTTTTACAAACTTACAGTAATTGCTGTTGCCTTCATTGTAAAGAGCAAAAAATAAATACAATAAACCCCCTACATGGGCACTGATCCCACTGGCACTGATCTTGAGTAACTCTGAATAAAAGCAGATGGTAGCAAGCCGACTGGGCTGACCTGCTTTCCCCTTTCATACAAACATTGCTTGTGTAAATGGGGGACACACACATACAAATTAATGGGCTCGGGCAAGCCACCTAAGGACAGAGACTCCCCATGTACTCAATGCTTACATCAGCCTGAGGGTTGTTTCCAGTTAGCTCTTCTCTGGAGGGAGAAGTTTCTCACAAATTAGTGGTTCCACAGCTCTGTGCCATGTTTTAATAAGAAGGAACTGATGTGCATCTAGAAAGTAAGCACCCTGAGCTGTTGTATGGCCTGCGTGTTGCAATAGGTCACAGCAGATAATCCGAAGAGTCTGTCCTGAACTTGCTGCTCAGTTGAATATGGAGCATGAAGTCCCTTAACACACCACCTTGTACTGTCTTTATGTTGCAGAGATGCATTAGATTTGCGTGATCTTGCAGTGCTTTAATTCACGTGCCTGTTCTTCAGCAGGAGTGACAAATTTCAAATGAGATTTCTACTGCTTCTAAAGCTGTGCCTCAGAATGTCGTTGTAACAAAATACTTTCGGAGGAATTACATTAAAAATAAAGAGACTGAGGTTAGATGTTAGGCAGAAATCCTTTACTCAGAGGACGGTGAGGCCCTGGCACTGCTGCCCAGAGCTGTGGGTGCCCCATCCCTGGAGGTGCCCAAAGCCATGGATGGGCCCTGGGCAGCCTGAGCTCCCAGCCCACAGCAGGGAGTTGAAACTCAGTGATCTTTAAGATCCCTTCCAACCCAAGGCGTTCTGTGATTCTATGAACAGTGCTGTTTTTCACTCAGCAATGCATTTGCTTGGGGTTGCTGTGTATGCAACAGCCTCTCCCAGAGATCACAGCCTGCAAAGGTAACGTTCTGAACAAGGTGACTGCACCCTCAGCCCCTGCAGTTTGCAGCCTGGTGCATCAGTGCCAGCTGTGTCAGCTGGACCCGCTGCAGGCTCGGAGTGGCTTCAGTTGGCAGATACACTGTAGTATCTCTAAAGACTGCCTTCCTGGATTGGGTTAACAGGCATTTAAGACAGTCATTTAAGAAGGCCTCTTATCTCACATTTCTTTTTCAGTGTGAAAATTGCATTTCTTTTATAAAAAGCTTCAGTATCAGACCAGGAAGTCTTTGAGGCCGGTGACAAATTGCATGGATACCGTATGGTGACAGATGAAGACAAGGAGTATTACAAACACATATTTCAACTTGAAGAAACATTTACAGCACGGCGATAGGAGAAATGTAGGCTTTCTGTCCTCAGCACACACTGGGTTTGTTTTATTTTGCTGGTTGGCAGGGAAAGCAGATGTTGCCCTTTATAATTTAGTAGCTTGTGCGTGGCTGAGGGCAAAGCAACAGAATTGAACAGCTTCTGCTGTCTCGGTTGTGAGGCTGTGCTGGTCTGTGGCAGAGGCAGCTGGACACCCTTCAGCTTTACCTGTTTGTGGAGGGCTCTCATTTTAGCTTTTTAAAGCACGACATAAACATCCAAAGGAGCCAGCTGTTTGTGTAGTGCCTGGGTAGAAGAGAAATTACCGGGGCGGCAGCGTATGTGCCATGTGGAGGCAGCTTAATGTGAGCGATGAATAATCCTCAGTCTTTGCTTGCAAACCTCTTTTATAAAGGAGAAAGGAGATTTACAAGTGCTATCATTCTCAGCCATTAAATTTGTTTCGTTTTCTTACTTAATGCTTCGCAAGTTTTTGCACTGCTAACAGAGCAGAGGCGTAGCTGTGAAGTTGGTCTTAATAAAACCTACCGAGTCAATAATATGGATACTTAGTTGATTCGTATCCACAAATTGTCAAATCAGTGTCAAATTGTAACATCAGGTGTTTTTTTTTTAATTTTATTGCTGATTATATTGTAAGAGTGCATGACTCGATGGCAGTTCTCATGCTCACGAGCAGTGAGGTTGGCTGGGTATTTTATTCACTTGTTTTTCTGAATCCTCTAGGACCAAGCAGCCTTCCTGCTTTATGCATTGAACAACGGCCAAGTTTTTCTGGTACCTTCTTCTCGCTGCAGCAATACAAAGGCTGCCTCTAATTAAATACTATTAAATGCTACAGATGCTCTTCTCTGAAATACCTGTTGAAAATATGCTTCTGGTGGCTGCATTTGCAAGGAGCAGTGATAAATAATGGAGGTGGGTTCTGTTTTGTCTGCAGACTACTGTGCTCTGGTTTTCATCAGGAGTGCTGTCACTCAGGGGAAGAAAATAGAAGTATACCTAGAAAAAATTAATTCAGATTGAGAGCCTTTGCATCTCTTGTTGTGTAGTGACTGCTTTACTTCTCGAATCTAAAACTTTTACTTTTAGAGCAGGAAGAACTGTTCTTATGGACAGTTCTAAACAACTTAAGTGAAAGTTGCAGAGTGTGACACAAAATACACAGCAGGTCAGTGAGAAGCATTTATATCCCAGTGCTTTGGACACAGGGAGGTCACTGGTTCTCTGTGTACAGCACAACTTTGACTCTCTGTTGATGCCGTCTGTTTTAGGGTCGGGTAGGTACATATCTTCAGTGCAAAATAATAATCAGCCATGCACAAACAATGGAAATGTGCATCTCGCAGGCCACCCAGAGTCTGGGAGAACTGCATTTATGTTTTGGGTCAAAATGACGCATTGCAAGCAGGTTAGACTTAATATGGTTTGACCTGCTGACCTCCATACTGCTAGTTACAGTAAAGTAATAATCTCAGGGTTGTGCATCGTGCCCTCATTTTATGCACGGTGCCTATCACGAGGCATAGGCACGGCTGTGTTTGTTTTAAAGGCAATAAAAGAGCTGCAGTTTCTGTCCCTTGTCAGGCCACTGGATCTTCAGTAGAAATAGAAGGCATGGAATTTGCTGGCGCTTGCTCCATTGCTGTAATTTAGTTTGTTTTTATAATCGTAAAACCATAATTACAGATCTTGAGAAAATGATTTTATTTACTTAACAGCTGCCATTGTGCGCTGTTATGTAAATCACAATTAATAAATGGGAAATATTTACTAGCTTGTGTTACAGCGTAAATACACCATTAGCTTCTTTAGAGTGCGTGTTGCTCGTTGGAGTAATTGGAAGCGATCCTGGAGACATGCGAGCAGCGAGATTACACAGGGAATGCTTGTTTCTGGAGAGGGAGCTTCCTTCCTCAGTAAAAAAAAAGAAAGAAAAGAAGGAGAAAGAGTTTCCTGTTCAGAGTCCTCGCCTAATGGCCAGGCAGCCCTGCTCTCCTGCCCCAGCTGCCTTTACATGAAGCCTTTGTGGAGGCGGTCTCTGCTGAACACTGTCTAAACCCACTTTTACCAAACTCGTTTTTACAGGAGCTGGAAGCACTGGGGTCTGTCCGTGCAGGCAGATGTAGGGTTTGAAGAGATGTTTGCTCCTCTCCCATCTGCTTTTAAATGCAGGGCTAAGACGGGCGGTATCTCTGTGGGTAGAGTCTGATAAAGGCTGTTCTGTTCCTCAGGTTCATTATCTAGCGGTAGCCTGACGAAGAGATTCCGAATAAAGTTGCAGCTCTATGTAAAAAATGTGTTCTGACCTCGATATATACAATGTGAAAAATGAATAATAGCAGCACTGCAGGCAAAACCTTCTCTGCTATGATGTGACAACCCTCCCCTTCATTGGAGGTTTCAAGAATTTGGCTGTGCTCTTGGAAATAAGCCTCACGATTCTGCTGGAGAGATGTTTTAGCTCAGACAGAGCACAGCACACAACGGCTTTGTTAAAGCATTGGCTCTGTGCTTATGGCAGGAAACTGAAGCAAAAATGTACTCTTCTACCTACGGTCTGTGCTGGTTGATTTGAATGCAGCCAAGGCAGCATTTTAGTCCACGCTCGCAGGCATGAGCACCCCTGCAGCTAGGAGACAGAAGCAGTTAAGAGAGCAGTTAGCCCCTGACTTTGTATTTCATTAGTTCAGCAGCTCTTTTTCTTTTTTTTAGGACAAACCCTGTAGCTCTGTCTGCCCTATGACGGCTGTTAGATGAGAGCCATCCATTCAGCTCTTTAACTCAGCTGCTTTCCGCAAGCCTGCATGGAAAGCGAAGTACTTACGAAGAGTAGGCTCCATGCATACCCACAGTTGGTTGGTGGTTGGACTTGGTGATCTTGAAGGTCTTTTCCAACCCAGATGATTCTGTAGGTCAGAGTGGCATCTTTAGGAGAAGTTTCTGTCATGCAACCCTGCTTGGCAATCTGACAAGCAGCAACTGAGCAGCCAGCAGCAGCAGTGAAGCTCGAGGGATGTGTGCTGGAGCTGACAGACCCCAGGATGACGTGATTTCGGAAGGCATCCAGGACGTCTGTGTGTCACTGCGATTTGTAGGGGCACCGAGTTGGGCATCCCAGGTGTGTGTTTGTCCTTCAGTGGGTGCCGTCTGACTTTGTGCACGCGCAGAGCACCGCAGCGCAGGGCTCACCAGAGAGAATATTCTGGAGTGTAAGCAAAGAAAGTTCAGATGTTTTCAGTCTGAGAGTGAAATTGCAGAAGGCCCTCAGTGGTCTGACTTATTGTGCAATCTCTGTAAGTAATTTGTAATCAGAATACCTTTGCACATGTCACTTTTATATTTCCTGTAATAAAACAGCAAGAGCAATTAAGATTTTGGACCATAATCTTCTACGAGCGTGCTTCTAAAAGGGGCTGGCTTGGGGATTTTTTCAGTTATGACTGAAATAACCGATTTTAAGATTTCTGATTACTTGAAAAAAAAAAAGTTGAATAATAGCTATTTTAACAGACTTCCAACTGCAGCCTGACAAAAAAAGCCGTTATGTGGTAACATAATTGATCTGGTGTTTACTTCTGAGAAAGTAAAATAAATAACACCACAGAACTCTTCACAGAACTGAGAGAACAGCTGTGCTCCAGTTACCCAACACACGACCCACTGGGCTCCATTTGCTTGCAGTGGTAAATACGCATCCATATTCATGCAAATGTTTCAGAGCGAGCGTGTCTGATAGCACGCTGTGTGCTGTGCATCTGCAGGGTCGTTCTGACACGGCTCTGAAAGTTCTCTGTGGTCTTGGCATCTTCAGGGAACGTTAGATTAATGCAGATTGCCTTGTCGTGTGATTTTTGTAATTTTTTTGGGGGGGGGAGGGGTTAAGTAGGTGCACGAAGGCTGGCGCTGCGTAAATGAATTACACGGAAGGCTTTGGAGGAAGAGGGTGCTTGTAAACTAGACTGAAATTAATGAATATAAGAATTAGAAATCAAAACTTTATGTTTAGTCTGAGGAGAAACAATTCCTTAAACCATAACCACATGGCTGTTTCTTGTTTGCATCAACTCTGGTTGACTGTTATTGTCTTCTGTTAATTCTCTGGGGCAGTGGCCTGACTTTGTTGAATGAGCCAATTGTTTTCCTTTGTGTTGCCCATCAAGTAAGTCCCCATCTGGTTTGTATCAGACTGTTTTCACAGCCAACAACTGCTGCCTTTTCTATATCCTGACACTTAAGGGCCCCATGCTATCAAAGCATTGCTGTGATAGCCTGTCTGGCTGGGCCTATACAGCTGTGCCTTGCAGCTTGAAACTATTACCCAAGTAATGGTAACTTAGAACTTGAACTGGCCCTTATTCCCATTGGTGTCGTGTGTACAGTGAACAGAATACATTTTTTGTTGAACTCGGTCCTCAGCGAGAATTCTTTAAAGCTCTTACTTGAGTTTATGTGATCGGTCAGTTTTTATTTTCCAGCAGCTTCCTGTATCTAGAGGTAGTTACGTGTTCTTCTAAAACATTAATGAGTACAAGACAAGCAATATTTATTTAAGGTACTGTTGTTATTACTTACTTTTATGGTACATTACAGCTCAATAAGTGAAAATTAAACAAGCAAATGATTCTTAATGGGGACTTTTCTTATCAGATTGAGAATATATTGCCAGCAGTGGTCAGGAAGCTTTCTGAGTGTAATAAACCTGGGCTGTGTGAATCGCACTACACCTGGGCCATGACTCTGCTTGCTTTCAAAGTAGCTCTCTGAATATACAGAGCAGCAAGTCTGCATGAACATATTTCTCTCCTGGTGGAACAGGGATTGGACAACTCTCTCTAACCTGGGCAGTAAAACTGTATTACAGATTGCATTACAGAACCCCCAAGGGGCCCCAGGCACAACCCAGGCTTTTCTCATCCTAGGAGACAGTCCTGTTCTGAGAGGCCTTGCAGCACGTACGTTGTCTCCCTTAAAGATGGTTAAAAACAACCTAATTGCATCAAATAACAGCACCGTTCAGATGTGATGATCTTTAAGCATTTGGTTTTCTCTGCTCTTGCGTAGGCTGTAACGTGGCATAAGTCTTAGTGAAGGGAAACATGCTCCCAAATGGGTGTATGTATTGAATTTGTAACTATATTCTGGAATCACTTCTTTCATGACAGTCTGTATTGAAGAGAGGGAAAAGAAAGAGGGACAGAGGGAAAAAAGGTAACAAATAATGCATTTAAAATTTTTTGCTTCTTCTGTGAGTATGTATAGAAAGGGCATGAAAGCAGATTGATTTATCTGAGTGAGTTCCTAAACTTGGGAGTACAGAGGAATGTATAGAATATATACGTCATGGAAATACATTTGCTTCAAGTAAGTTACCAGGGAGCCACTAAATTCCATGAGCTGCTTTAAAATCTAATTATTGAAATACCCTTGGCTTATAACGGTAAGTTGTAATTATGGACCAGAATGACTCATAGGTGATTTTATTCAGCATTAAGGTTTCGTATAGACTCCCATACACCTGTGGTACCTATGTTAGCTAAGTTAGATCCTAATTCTTCACTTGCAAATTTTGTAAGCCCAGGACTTCAGCTGCTGCCTTTGCAGGACTGTGTGTTTGGTGCAAGCTCACCTCAACTTTAGGACTGCAGAGCTTGTTAGATAGGAATGGTTTACGTCTGTGCTTTTTGTAGTGTTGCACACTGGGTGTGATTGTGACAGATTAGGATTGTTGTAAATAATTGGCTTTACGTCGTTGTCAGTTCTATAGAGGGTTTGCAAAGGTGCTTTCTTAAGGAGCTCTCTGTAATTGCTGTTCCTACAAACTGTAACCAGCTGAATTCAGGAGCTGCAGAGTGTGCAGCCCCACAGATCTGCTCCATTCACCTGCCTGGCACACAGCGCTCACACCACTGCAAGGAGCTGCTCCCATGCATGCCTATTTGAATTCCTCTTGCTTTCCTTTGCAGTGCAGGTTTCCCCATACCGTGGCCAGGAATATTTAAACCTAGACAAGTGATAAATGAATTTCATTCAGACAGCTTACGAGCTCTATTAATCATGTGGCCCAAAGCAATGAAGAAACCTATTGGTGAACTGAGTACAAGCCAAGATTGGCACAAACACTTTGGGCTGGGAAGAGCGACTGTCAAAGAGCTGCAAAGCTTTCTACAGCAAGTTGGCATTGGGGACTGCAAAGAATTATTACCATCAATTAATGCTTCAACTTTTGTATATGTGTGTTGTTTTAGAAGTAAAGGACATGTGCTCAAATGAGAACCCGATGCAAGCAGGGCTTACATTTCAGGTTGGACCAGCCTTGTGGCTATTGATTGAGCTGTAGGCAACCCTGCGTGTAGCAGGGAGTTGGAGCAGATGGCCTTTAAGGGTCCCTTCCAACTCAAATGATTCTGTGATTCTACATGGTTATGTCTGTGTTCCAGAAGGCACTGCCTGGCTGCTGCTTGAAGACTGCAGGGCAGCTCCAGGATTGCTAGCAGTTTGTTGGTTTTACTGGTGCTGGTGGGGAGCCATTGGTCACTGCATCTTCCAGAAGCACAGTGTCACTGGGAGGAGTCTGCAGTGCTTTCTTTGCTTTGTACAACAACTGGCAGGAGTGGATGCATGTGCCATTACAATAAGCAGCAATGTGGGAAGTTAGGAAGGGGGTGCAGTGTGCTAAACTGGTAGCATAGCTGTAGAGCAACGTGTTTCTGCAGTTCATTGACTCTATTGATTTAAAGCTATTTGTGAGTTCTTTTACAGAGTCTTGTTTTATTCTTTCCCATGTAACGGGCTTTGGTTTTTGTTTTGTTTTCCAAGGAGGAATGCTTATCGTTACTCACAAAGTTTAAACATTCTTGATGTGTGCAAATGTTAAAATAGCACAAGAAAGAAAAAAAAAAATTGCTGTCAGACATTTCCAACTTTCTGGTCCAGAGCATTAGATTGTAGACAACGTTACTTGTTATGATGCTGGGTGCTCATTACAAGGGAAGGTTTGGATGCCCTTTGGCAGAATAGGGTCTGAACTCTTGCACGTTAACTCTCTCCCAACACATCTGCTAGTAAAGACATTGAATGTACTCCTTATTTTAACGTAATGCTTATGTAGATTACTGCAATATTCTTTCTGACCTAATGGAAAAATTATTTGCCACTTAAAATTTCCTTGAACTACTTATTCCTCATATGTTTTTCAGAATTAATTGATATGCACAAATGTTAAGATCTTCAACGGCCACCTTCTGCTGTTTAACATAAGTTTTGAAGGGAGATCTTTCTAACAAGTCTGTGGGCACACATGCTACAAATGTCTGTGCAGAGTTGCAAAATGCAACTGCATACGGCTGGATTTGTTCTGTCTTGTTTTGCTTTGGGAAAAAAAAATCATAATCTTTTTAAAGGGTGCAATTACAAACATTGAGTAATTGTGCTGTAGCTATAGGCTTTTTAATATGCCAAATTTTTTGTAGTGTTGGTACAGTAATGGCAGTCTTGGCAAACCATTTCCATATGCAGAATCCCATGACTTTAAAAGTGAAAAATGATCAAAACGAATGCATAAGGTCCTGTGAATATTTATGTCTGTGGAATGGAGGATTACAGCTAGGTGACAGTGATCATCTAGAAGAAAACACTTTCATTTGAACAGCTTTTTATTCTGAGTAGGTCTTGTATAGATTTTTGTTAAAAGAATGCAAGTAGTGACCTTAGTATAGGTGATGAGTGACTCACAGTGAGAAAATTCTGCCCTGCAGGACTGCTGGAGGGGCTGTGTGGTACAGAAGATTTTCTCTTTTCTTCTTGATGTCCATCCCAGAGCCTTCATTCTGACCTGACTGCTGCCACGGCTGAAGGGAATGTAACCCTGTGGCCAGGAAATCCTCTTGTCTGGATGAGAGAGAGCGCATCAAGGAATCTCGTCACGTTTTTAAGTGATAGAAAGTAGCTCTTGACTTCTTGCCCATGCACTGCGATTTGTTGTCTTACATTCCTCACAGTTGTTTGTAAAAGTCTCCTAGCTGGCCTTAATAGATCAGCTGAGTTAATAGGCCTGGATAGCACACAGTGTTTACTAAGCATATGTAGTGCGAACATCTCTGCAGAGAACGTGCTCAGTCTTGACCTGCAACACACAGAACTTGTCTGATAAGTACAGATTGCTGTTCGTCTTGAACTACGTGTGCATCCATCCCAGGTGATACGGACAGCTGCACATCAAAGGCTGCATGGAAGCCATCGTACTTCAGTGCATGGGCCACATTGACCCAAACCAAAATTCTGAGGCAGGAATGGATTCTCATGTAACCCAATAGGTCTTCTAGCAGATATGCTTGCTTACAAAGAATGTCACTTCTGGCATTCCCTCACTGGGACACCCAACTTCATTTCACCACAACTTGGGAAGATGCTCATTTTCAAACCCATTGCACGCCTGATTTGCTGTGAGGCATTATAGAATTTAGTTTGTTCAGCTCTTAACAGCTTGTGTAAATTATTGTTTAATTATTTTGAAATAAAAACAAGTCATGGAACTTTTATGAAGGTGCTTTGACTTTTTTTAACTCGACACTCCTCATGTAGGCTGCAAACACTGTTATGTCTAGCACTGTGGTACGATGTAGATAAGCTGCAGGCAGTAGTACTGCAATTAATGTGTAAAGATAATGATGTCTCAGAGGAGCCAAGTTTACTGCTAGGTTGTACTGAATGACTGCATCCTGAGGGAGGTCTGTGTAACTTCATTTCAGAATTAATGTGAATTCACGCTATTGGTTGTAGGGGTCCATTTTCTTATAGAAGCACAGAATGGTTTGGGTTGGAAGGGACCTTCAAGGCCACCCAGTTCCAACCTCCCTGCTGTAGGCAGGGACACCTCCCTGTAGACCAGGTTGCTCACAGCCCAATCCAGCCTGGCCTTGAATGCTTCCAGTGAGGGGGCATCCACAGCCTCTCTGGGCAATCTGTTCCAATGTCTGATTGCCCTCACCGTAAGAATTTCTTCCTAATATCTAGTCTAAGTCTACTCTCTTCCAGCTTATAACCATTTCCCCTCGTTCTCATGCTGCTCAACCTTCCCAATAAAAAGTTCCTCCTCCTTGAGCTTTGTTTTGCTTTGACAGCTGGCATGAAAATGTCCTCTGGATCCCCAAACATGAAGGTGTAAATAACAGAGCTGTTCATGTTGGTTTTATATGGCTACTTTCCCATCCACTCACCTTTAGATTTTGCAGAAAATGAAGGAGGAAAAAAAAAAAAAAAAAAAAATTAATATATGTTTTTTAATTATCACTTGTCAGATTTTTTAACCCCACCAGCTGTTCACCTGGGTTCTCTTGTGGACTGAGAGATTGCTCCCTCCAAGCCTTACACAAGATGCTTGTTTTCGTGGTGTTTTTCTAGAGTTTCTGTACCAGCAATGGACCTCCTCCTTCTGCTGCCTGTCTGTTCACTCTTATCTCTGAATAAAACTTGCTGTTTCCAGGTCCTTCCTCTCCCTTTTCTGCAACAGAATGGTTGCAATCAAGAAACAAGCAGTGCATACAACGAGTATTCATTTTCATGTCCCCAAAAATCACAGGCTTCTGCAAGGAGAATGGGAGCTGACTTTTCTATTTCTTCTTTGTATTAATAATTATTGCAGTTATATGGAAAGATCGTTGCACATCTTCTGGTAGCGAGTTGCTGGGAAACAACAGCAAGAGTTACAGCCAGGGAACTTCATTGTTGAACAGTGAGACATTGTACAGCACAAAGTATGTCAGATCGAAGGGAGGAGAGTAGATTTTAGTCACCAAAAGGAAATATTTATTTAGTAAACTCTGCAATCTCATTCTTAGATGTTTTTGGAGCTGCTTTCTGTCTGCCCTTCCCTACCGGTCTCCAACAACTCCATTAGGATTTTGAACAATCTGGTTCTAGTTTATTTGATGTATTTCTAGTTTTTGTTCTGTTTAGTGTTACTATTGGTGGGAATATAACATGTTTTGGAAAACTGCTGAACCCTGAACTCAGACTTGAGAGGAGGAAAAATCATTTTCAAATATTCTGCTTTGTAAAATGCGTTCGCTGCTTTGCCCATACCCCACCCTCTTATACTGACTCAGGATCTGATTTATTTCCTTTTCCCAAATGTTTATAAGCAGGATATACATTGGAGTTTAAACAAACAAACAAAAAAGAGAAAAGAGTGTGTGTGTCTGCGTGTTTATTTTCTGTGTATATGTACACACCATTTCCATAAGTACACTACACCACGTGAAGATGGAATTTGCCAAGCTTAGGTCAAACCTTCAGCCGAACTCACAGTATAGAGTTTTCTGTCTCCTCTGGTGGCTGTAGCCCACTTATTTGATTTTATGAGTTGGCTGGAGTTTTCGAGAATGAAACTGTTTTTTCAGCTCAAGCAGTAGACTCATGCTTTTAGATCCAGACATTTTTTGGCTCAAATCCTGCAGATATCAGTCCATTTCTGTAGAATATCTGATGTGTTTTAATTGTAAATCTATCCCTTTCGTGTAACTCAGCCCTGGAAATTTGGCCTCAGTTTGCCTAGAGAATTTTCTGTTTGTCATGAAAGCATTTAGGTTATGGATGATCTGTTTCTGAGCTAGAGAACAAAACTGCTTGCATTTGCAGAGCATCTTGTTCTCTTGCTTTTGTGTTTCCAACCCCATGGAAGCCAGAGATCTGACCTGCCTTCAAGAGCCCTGTGCTAAGCAATGCATTTACGCAATGAGATCACAGTCACACGTGCTTAAACATTTTTGCTTCGTTTTTGGCTGAGCTGGGAAAGGACATCTTCTCCATAATAGCATAAATGTGCATGTGAATTCAAAGTGGAAGCGGGCCAGAGCTAGAAGAGTGGAGGACCTGTGGTTTCTAATGAGTGGAGAATAATCTTGTCCAAATGGCTGGGTTATTTCAGAAACCACTGATGGTTGAGCTCCCTTCTGAGCATGTTGTGTTCTTTGCCATCTTGATGCCATCTGACCAGTTCCTTACCATACCAACTTTCAACTGTATAAGCCATTAAATTCTGGAAACATTGAGTTATGTATTCAGTATACAGAGTATAGCTTGACATGAGACTTGACTGCAAATACTGTTTCTTATAATATAATTAGCAATGTGGCTGACACTGCAGTATATTTTCTCTTTTCAGTTTCGCCTTCAGGACTGCTTACATCAAAATGTGCCTTTTTCTTACTGATACATATCAACCCATTAAAAGTCTGGAATAATCTTGACTTTGCAGAAAATACTGCTTCTTGCCTTGCTGTGCTTAATAACTGTACAAGTAGGTATGAAAATGAGTGGACAAAATGGGGGAAGGATAGAGTAAAAACTATTAAGGCAGTTTTGCTGGGGGTTTTAAGATGCCGAGTTACAGATTTGCAGGTGCTGTGCTATCCCCAGTGCTCTGAACACTTGAGATAATGCCATCTGGAGGAAGTTATTTGTTGGGACAGGACAGCATTTTAATCTTTGAAGTCAGTACTAAACAAAGTGAGGCAGCTGGAACCTGGCAGGAGAAGAAACAAGCCATTCATATCAACCCGTGCTATTAAAGGAATGGGAGTTCTGCAGTGGACTTGGGTTTTTTTCATATGCTTGGGAAGTTATTCTTGCTCTAGAAGTTAGCTGCTTCAGTTTTTACATTGGAGAAAGAGTAGAGGAAGAGTTCTGGAGGGTGATGGTTGTTTATAAGCTTCAGGAGGTAATATGCAGTTAATTAGTGTAATTACGGTTCCAGTTATAAACTACAAGAATAACCTGGGTCCCAATCCTCCCTATTTCTTGTCTATAAAGATAAGTCCTTTTATCGATTAGATAAGGGTCTGATTTACCTCCTGATAAATTAAAAACGGAAACTTTATTTAATGTATGGACACCAACCGTAAGGAGTTAAAGCACATGGTTTTTATTTGGCTTAAAAGTCAGACTTGTTTAGTCTTTTTATTTTGCCAAATCTAAAAATTTAAAAGGAAAGATTTAAACATTTTTCTTTGTTCTTATTGTTGCCATATGGTATGAGTAACAAAACCTCCCTTCAGTGTGTTTAATTCCTTTTCCATTTGGCATACGTTCACGATACACTTGTATATAGCATACTCTCTGTGTGACGGTATGTCTTAGAGAAAAACTCCCTTCACAGGTCACTGGATGGTTGACACACCATTAATTTTTATGTTTCTGTTAAACAAAGATCTGGAAATTTAGTACTGTACACGAATTTGTTATAGATTGCCAAGCACAGGCAAAATCCCTAATCGCAGATCTGACATTTTCCATCAGTGGGTCATCAAGATGTTTTCAGTCACCGCTGAGTTTCTACCAGTCAGAGTCCCTTAAACACACGTAGGAAGGGTGTCAGTTTTCACAGTTTATATGAAAGTATTCTTTTAGATGGTGACAATGAATTCGGAGAAGTGGAGGTCACCTGGGATCACTCATCCCATTTATTGGATTTTAACAAGGAAAAGTTTTATAAATACATCTAAGTACATGATTACAAAATTGTTTTGAGTACTTCCAGAACTTCTAAAGAGAAAAAGTTGTGAAGATCACCAATCGTCCTGCCCTGCCCTGCTTTGTAAATGGAGGAATCCTCCGTATTTATTTCATGGCGTATCAGAAGGTTCTAAGCACCAATGCTGTGTGCATATTATGACTGTGAAGGGTGTGGTGTGTAAGAAGAAAGCAGCTTAGGCTTGGTTGTGAGCTGTTCTCTGATGGGGAAGAAATGAAATGGAGTATCATGTTAAGGACCTGAACAGGGACTGTCCAAGCTCCGTCACATATGGACAGCAAAAGCTCAGCACAGAACTGGAAAATATGTATGCTTAAAAGCTTGTATATGAACACAGAAACAAGCATTTAAGCCTGCATGCTTGAGTTTGTGTATTTATCCACATAGACATCTCTGTGTGTGTGCACAGTGCATGTCAGAGGTTAGATTAAGCGAGAGGTGATAATGATAAAGCACACGTGGGGGTAACACAACAGTTTCATCTTTGGGCCCACACAGTGGTAGGACTAGCAGCTTTCTGCCTTGGAAAGTTACAGTCATGGAGCTGAGCTTATTGAGTAGGTGAAAAAGGATATCCATCATATTTTATAGTTAAAGTGCTGAAAATCTAGGTTCTGTATTTTCTTGTATCTTAACGCAGTCAAAGACTTCAGATTTCAAGAAGAGCTTGCTTTGGTTATTTCTTACACTTTCCTTTAGGGATATTTGGATAACTCTGGACCTGCTAATTTCTCAGCTGAGCAAGCAGATGGAATGATTCTGTTGATTTCTCTGTCCTTTCAGCATTTTACATTTGTCATAAAATTGAACAGCAGTATGTCTGTAAAATATATTAGAGTATGCGTTAAGAAGAATGTAGACTGATATCATTGGGTCTTTCAGCACCCCGGAGTCAAATGCTTGCAAAGTTACTACAGACCCTTTGGGATAAGGGAATATTCTTTTCCCTCCCCTCCCCACCCCCTTTTTTTTTTTAACAAACCTGAAAACAGCTGTTGAAACAATGACCTCATGGAATATGACATGGCTGTGGAAATTATTAACAAAGTCAAGCTTTGAAAGCATCAGCCTACATGCAGAATTGAAGCGCTGCTTTGGTGTCTCGGATGATTTACAGGACTTCCTTGGGCATTACACATCCATGTCTTCACTGTGTGTCAGCTTCACGTCTAACCAAATAAAAGCTTTGCTTTTCTTCTGTTCCTCTTCTGAATAACCTATTTTTGTCATGCGAACGTGGTTACAGGCTAAGCTCATGGAAGTACTTCTGGAAAAACAAAACGCGTATGTTACTTGCACATCCTTGTGGTGTTACTGTAACGTGCTTTGGAATCACGTTCAGAAGATGCTGAATTTCTCATGCCATCTTACTGCTCCTGTGTTAGATTTGCTTGGGCCCATGCCAACACAAGCCTTGGCATCTGCGCTGTGCTGAGGGTTTCAGGAAGGGAGCGAAGAAGGCTGTCCAGAAAGTGAGGATGGTGGTCAAACTACAGCCACTGCTTCTTGCAGAGCATGCGAGCAGCTGTGGCAGGCAGGTGACATTGGTTCCCAGGGGTCACACGCATGCTCTTGTGGTACTGCTGCCATCCGGAGGTGCAGGAGGCTCAGCTGGCACAGGCTGCTCCATGAACTGGCTTTACCATCTCTGGCTTCATTTGTTTTTGACTTCCTAGGCTGTTGGCAGCTGCTCCAACATGAAAAACACCCAATGAAATTTTATTTTAGCAGTGGGTTTTTGTTATTTTAATTAGTCGTTTGGAGCGTGCTTTGCTACAAGGCAGATGAAAGCAGATTACCACTACAGTGACATAGTAGATAATTAAGTGGGGTGAAAGGAAGCCTAGCTTTCTTTTTTTTTTCATTGAGAAAATAGTGTTTTAATTACCTAGCCTATGATAGAGGAAGGGAGAATTGTTATGGCTCATTGGAATAAGAACAAACTCCAGAAGGGCCTTTGCTGTTGAGCACAGACTCATGTATGTTTGTTTTGCTTGTAGCTGTTGCATTTAAAATAAATATCCCAAGGACAACTGCAATCTCAAAACACTCTTTCTGGTTCTGTGAATGCTATACCACTCATCCAATGCTATTTTTCCTGTCTGTAGCCTGATTCATGTCTTGCTCCCTCAGCTCCACAAACTGACGCATCTTGTCTCCTTCCTGGAGCTAACTGCAGCAACTTCAGTTGCCCATCACCCTCCTCCCTACCTCTGGCACCTGCCTGCAGGTTGTTTTCTCTCCCTCCAGTGCTTCCCAGATGGGGACTGAGCACTGCTGTGACTTTCCACAGCATGTATACATGTGCAGGTAGGTGTATGTAAATACAGTCCACCCTTAGTATGCATAGATATTCATCCCTTTGTTGTTTTATCAAGAAAACTGTGATGGCTAAATCAGCATACTCTGAACTGCCTCAAAACTGTGGACAGTGAGCATGTCTGTGTCCTTGTATTCCCATGAGGTGATGTGATATGGAGATGAATTCAGCACAGCTAAGTTGTCTATGTTGTAGGCTGCAAATAACGTGGTTTTGTTCTGCTTTTTTTTCTTTTTTTTCCCTAGGAGAAAGTGTTGTCCCACATTTGCATTCACACGTTTCTGCAGAAAGGATGTCAGTGATGCTGCCTTCCATGAATATAGATGACCAGACACAAAGTATAAGCAGCATTCATGGGGATTCAGATTCTTCAGGGGCAGATACATTTTAAAGCGTATGGCTTTTTATGACAGTCACTGTCTGAAGGTTTTGTCTTCAGTACATTTATCAGCCTAGTGTGATAGTCTGGATGTTTTATCCAAATAGTGATCTTTCAGAACTGCTTGCTTTCTACTATTTTTGTAATAATTTTGTTACAGTTGTAAATTTAGGCAGTGGCTTTGTTTGTGAATATAACAAATGTTTTTAAACAAATAAAGCGCTGTTCTTTTGGAATCATTGTGTTTGAGTCAATGAATATGAAGGTCCTTTAAATATTTATTGTATGCACGGATGAACTTGAAAAAGATCAGTATTAAAATCCATGGCAAAGGTCTCTCTTGATGGTGGAAAAAAACAATTGGCTCAGCACAGTATCAGTACAGTTGAAATGGGGAGACAGAGGAAAAACTACATGAAACCAAAGTCTTTGTATCAATATTGTGTTTATAGATATCTTCAGAACTCAGCTCTCAAAAGCTGAGTCAAAAAGACTCCTTTTTGGTTGACTTGTACCTTGCTGTGGTACCAGAGCATATAACTTCATCTGCACAGCTTCAGTGCATCACTTAATGGGAGACACTTTGTTGTTGCAGATACTCATAACCGTGAACAGTTTCCATTACTCTTATTTTATGGAGCCTGCACTGATTTCATCTCTCTGTAGCAGAGACAGATTAAAGTTCCTGTTGGCTCTATTTTGATCTCACTGACACAAGGTTCGGTTGATTTGCTGCAAAACCTGCAAAGGGAAATGGAAAAAGAGAGAGCTTCAACCATTCAAGGTCAGTAATATCCAGATGATTCAATTTTAAAGGAAGTCTTTTGTGCACATTATAGAGTTGTGTTCTTGTCTGTCTTGACAGACATGTAACTAGCAGATTTGGTTTGGGGGTAAAAGCGTGGCAGGCTTCATGTAACATCACTTTAAGAAATGAAAAGATACCAGAGTGACAGCATTACTGGGGGTTGGTTTTCACTATACAGTGTCATGAATCATAGAATCATTAAGGCTTGAAACGACCTCTAAGCTCATCTGGTCCAACCATCAACCCATCATCACTGTGCCCACTGAGTTGTACTGGAACTCCCTATGGGGTATGGAAATGCAGTGGGGATGGCAAGAGCTCCTTAACCCAGCCTTTCTACAAGAGAAAATCTTTGATGAAATTATGTTCCAAGCTCCCTGTTGAGCTGCTATGTTTTTGAAAACGCTAATATATAATTTAGATTCCCTTTGTTGCAGCATAAATGGGAAATGTGTGAAATGAGCCGCACTGCTCCTGTGCCCAGAGCTGTTGGCCTGGATCAGAACTGTGTTTCACCAAGCAAAGTACAGTTACAGAATCAAGAACACACAGCTGACAAAGCAGGGGTGAGACAGGAGACAGCAGATGGATCCCCAGGCGAGCAGAGACAGCCCTGGCTGGGGGGAAAGGCAGTTGTCCCATACCACGATCACAACTGTGTCAGGTTTTGCTGGCTGCAGTGCTGAGCGTTGCACGTGTTTTTCTAATTCTCTTCTTTTTCCTCTTCTTGGGAACAAATGCATTTAAGTCAAAGCTACTGTCATTGAGCGAGCTGCGTAGAAACAAGCTGTGTTTTTAAGTGAATATGCAAGAAAATGCCCAGGGAGAACTGATTTGAAATTGAAAATTCCATTTAGAGTTATGTACTGTCTCACCTCAGCATGACTGATAAGTATCTCTGGAAGCCCCTGTGTGCTTGGCAGTGTGATTTGGGTGGTGCTGGTGAGATGACACTGTGGCACTGGGATGTGCTAATTGTTTGCCCACTGCAATCTCCATTTACCACTCACAGTGAACTGTGAGAGGTGGGGAAAGCGCAAAGTACTTGCTTTTCTTTCCCCCAAACTTACCCGAAATAACGTATCCTGCCAAATAAACATAAGGGAACCTCTGTAAATCTGGCACCCGTGCATAGATCGTATTACAAGGGACTATTTATAATCCCTAGGAACAAACTAAAGGCTGTGTGGGGGTTGGGGGCTTTGCTTTGTTTTTAATCAGGCTCTCATTTTTTCCTTTGAAATGGGAAAATAAAATGCATCTTCTAGAAATTTATCTATTTCTTACTTTTGGATTCAGTCTTGTATTTCAGATCCCTGTAAATAGTTTTCCGGAGTTTGAAATGGTAAGCACATGTTCTGCGAACACAGCCAAGCCGTGATAAGGAATTCATCTGTCTGCCTCTTCAAGTTCCATTTTGTTTCTGCAGCTTTTATGATTGAAAATGCACATTTCTCATGGGCACTCACAGAACTGAAACAGCATGATTTGCAAGCTCGCTAAATGGATTTCTTCCAAGCAAGTCATTGGGGTATGTCATCAAAGCTTAGCAGCATCAAATAGAATTCCATCCAGGAAAAGTATTAAAAACCCACCTCTACACAGCTATATTTTTCAGTTAATTCTCAGCAGCAGAGGGGTGGGGGAAGGAGGTTGTTATTGGATTTCAGGATTGCAGCGTGGAAACCAAAACCCTGGCTTTATATTTTGGTTCAGCTGAATTCCTGGTGAAGCTCACTGGAGTCTTAACATTAGGAAAGCACTGGGACCGGGGCGTTTGTTCACAGATTGAACTCACAGTATATGAAAGTGCAAAACTGAAATGTCAGAAGTGTTTCTACTTGCTGAAGTCATTTTCAAGCTCTGGTAAAAATCTGGCAGCCTGGAGGTGAGGTGCTCAGAAACCAATTTCTTTCTCTTGCTCTAAGTAAAAAGAGATGCTGTGTGATTAGGGTGGCAGCAATGAGGAGAATGGGTGGATCCATAAGCTGCTGGCTGGTTTGTCTGATGCCAGCATCACCTTTCCCTGTTCAGCTGATCTGTCTTGGTTTTCAGTGTAGGAAGCAGAGCATTTCATGCATGCGATTAATCTTATCTGAATTGGGGGAAATTGGATAAAGTGAGGCTTTTATTACTGCTGTTCACCTTCAGAGCTCAGAGGTTGAAGTTGTCAAAATTAGCTGCTGACAACGTGGTGCTAACCTTCCAAGGTGCTTTACAGATCAATACAGGATAACGGTTCTGTCCTGGTAAAGATGTACATGCCAACCTTCTCCCTGTGAATTAAGTACTCAGATGTTGGAAATTACACACATGTAAAAAATCGCTGGATCCCACTCTAAAATGTATCTGCTTCAGAGCTGGAACCCTGCAGCTATTTAACAGCTCCCTGTTAACACTAGACATGAATAGACAGAAGGGCAAGAGTGTTGCACCCTACTGTATGGAAATGACATGAAAAGTTCATCTTCTCTGTACAGGTCCAACAGAGTTTTACAGGTGGGACTGAAAGCTACTTGTGATTTTTATACTGGCCAGCAGGTATGTTTCTATGATTTCCTCATTATCCCATTCTTTTGGTGCACTCCTGATTTAAACATATATATTTCATAGGTTGCCTCTAAAATACACCTTGTTATGATTTTTTGTCAATGCCTTCCCCACCCTCCAGGACTTGGATGAGATATTGCCTCTTTGATCCCACAGGTGTGACCATATGTGACCCAAATCTTGATGCTGTGATATCTTTGAGCCACACCATTGTGTTTCAGCATTCTCTTGTTTCTGTGGAGACCAGTGGCACCATCTTTTTTGAAATGAGGAGATGCTACTAAACTAGAAGGAATTCTGGCCACCTTCCTATGACTTCTTCATACGGACAGGGCTCTAGTGTACCTCTCCAGGCTTGTCCTTCTTTTGCCTTCCCATTATAGAAGCAATTGCTTCATGTTTCATAGAATCATGGAATGGTTTGGGTTGGAAGGGACCTTTAAGATTATCTAGTTCCAACCCCTTGCTATAGACCCTCTAGACCAGGCTGCTCACAGCCCCATCCAGCCTGGCCTTGAATACTTCCAGGAAGGGGGCATTCAAAACATCTACATATCTAAGTTAGAAAACAAAAAGTGAGAGAAAAAATCAAATCAGAAGCATAATCCAGAGACCACAGGGTGCTTTGTTCATGGAGGGGGTCATTTCCCAGTGCTCCCAGCCCCAGATGGGGCTGGCTTGGTCCTTCCTCGCCCTCTGTAGAGCCTGCTTGGGGCAGGGAAGCATCATTCCAGTTGGTCTTCACTCCCAAGGTCCATAGGCTGACAGTGCTGCACCAAAACTGTTGAGAAGGGATACATGAGGCCCCTGAAATAACTTGAACTAAAAGCCAGAGAGCTTCTTGCCTTTGTAGTTCCCATTGCAGAACTAGGGTGGTTTCAAAAAATAGTTGGGTAAAGAGAAATACAAAAATCAGTCATCTGAAGAATTGAGTGAGTGCAGAACAATGATGTTTCACATTGCTTTGGACAACAACCGGCCACAAGCAGTGCCCCCTGTGCAGGGATGTGCTGCTGTTGTTGTATCCGTGGGCTTATTCCCTGCTCTGCCATCTCAGTGCACTGATTTCATTGGCAGCTGAAAGATGTTCCCTTGATTGACACCTGTTCCTTTATGCATATATATATAAAACATACATGTTGTCCTTACCCTACAGCCTTTATTGCTTGGATAGCCCACTGTCTGATCACCCTATGAAGATCTTGCCACTGCAACCATGATTTATAGCTTATTTTTAATGGTTTCTGGGAGATGTTCATTCAGCAAAGGGGTTTTTGCAGGCTGAGTGGCAGCCTATCATTTTTTCCCCTTTATTTTTATTCTGACAGCTTTGGGAATTGTAGCCTTGGAGAAGGGCACCCAGCACCCCGCATCTGTCACATAAATGCTGTCTCCCTTCTGTGCTGCAGAGCCGCACTCCTTCTCCACTGTGTTCCATTAATCAGCACCTGTGGCACCGAGGCATGATGAGACGTGGTACTAAATGGAGACCCAGCACCTGCCTGCGCTGCCTTTAGGTCTGCTTGTGCCCATTGTTTGATGCAGCTTTCGGTGGCACAGTGCCAGATAACTGTGCAGGAAGGGATTCCTCTGGCCCACAGATTTTGCACCTCAAGGCCGAAGAGGATTTCCAGTTCTGTGCCTCTCTCCATGTTACGTGATGAGCAGCTAAGTTTCTTCTATTTCCCCAGTATTATTTCTCCCAGATCTATGAACTACAGCCATCTTTGCAATCATGCCCTCTTTTAGTAAGCAGTCACGCTGTTACCCCCCTTAATGTTGTGAGCATGGTTTTCTGGACCCCTCTCTCCAGGTTTGTTCAGTTTCTTGTACCCTTTCTGGGTACAAGTACCCTTTCATTCCTAGAACTTGAGGAAATCTCCCTGCCGTTTCCCAGCATTGCTCATTGGAGAACAAACCCTATCTCTCCCTGCCCGATGGCAGCCCAAATTTCCTCGGGGATTATCTAAACAGTGCCACGTGATCCATTGCACTCAACCTCTCTACAAATGGGAAAGCATAAATCATGTGTCCCTGCAAATAAACACAACTGGCAAGATGTTATTTTTCTCCGTCTGAAGTAACACCGGCTCTTTAATCTGCCGCCTCCTGCAAGCATGTCTGCTCAGAGAAAGTACAATCACTACAATGTATACACAGTGTTCTTCTGCCACTTTTCCTTGCGAGCTCTAATGGGAGCTCTGTGCCAGAAGCATTTAAAGTAATGCAGCCAAATGAATACCTCTCACTGTTTCTCACTCGCTTCTCTTCTTCGTCTTGGCTTTGAGAGCAAAGAGCATTCCTGCTTGTAAGGAAATGAACAGCCCAGCTAAGAAAGGGAAAATCCACACCGTGAAATCCTGGTGCAGCTTAATTGTCAGACCTGTGACTTTCTTAGAGCACCATTTTGTGATGTTGGGGGGGAGGGTGCTGGGGTATCATTAATTCTGAAAATATTCTTTGTAAACTGAGGAAAGGGTAAGTCCTTGCCTTAACAGAAACAACTCCGAGCTGAGCACTTAGAAACACTTCAAAAACTGGAGATGTTTTTACAGTTAAACCTCGTCTGGAATTCATTTAAAATAATCATGTTTACATGGAGGTGAATTAGTATGCTGAGCTCTGCCAATGCCTCACTGCAGCTAAGGGTGTGCAGCCAAGAGCCGTACTGGTGCTGGTTCTGTCCCTGCACTGCAAGACCCTTGTGTAGGAAGCCCAGGGTTGGAGGGGGGGTGGAAGCCAAAATTGCTTTAATCAGGGGTGAACCTTGTGGGGAAAATCCAGGGGGAGAGAATGCTGGGGGTATGTTTTGCCTTTCATTACAAACCAACTGGTTTTGTGCCTGCACAAGGCAGCCTGTAGAGTTCTTGTTGCTGTGAGTGCTGGATGCCTGACCATTCCACTCCTGCCTTTCAGCTCTTGTTTTAGGGCCTCCCTGCTTGAGATAAGACATCAAGCAAGTTATACATCAGATACCTGGGAATGTCTCTGCATGTCTGTGCTGTGCGGTCCTTCCAGGAGTCAAAGCAAGTGTGAGGATCTGTTCCCAGTTGAGGTCTGTGAGCAATTGCAGACAGCAAAGCCTTTCCGTTTTGCTTTGATAGACAAAAATGCAGTTGCCTTGAGTGTCAGCTGATAGGAAAAGGAGCTTTATTTCAGTCATCCCACACTGTTGTTTTCCTTTATTGAAGTTCACGGTGGTCACAAGTCCCCTCCTGACCCTCAGCTCGTCCCCTACCTCCATCTGCAGATAGTGTGATGTCACCGGAGGTGCCCTTCCTGCCTGGGCTCTCAGCCTGGTCCTGGCAGACTGTGCCCACAGCGGGGATACGTGGACCCTGCTGGAGACTCGAATGTCACCGCCTGCTCACTGCTGTGCCTGTCCAGTGCCTGCTGTGCCTCGTGCGTGTGCCCCGAAGAAACACAGCTTCCAAACGTATGCTAAGAAAGGCAACATAGGGTAAAAGGGAAGTTATAAATGATACCAAACCTAGAAGGAAGACGGGGACAAGCACGGGATGAGTGTTGGCAGCAGAGGGCTCTGTGCTTGGTCTGGATCTGCATGAGCATGGGAGGTGATTTCCCCCTCTGCACTGCTCTCATGAGCCCCCGCCTGCAGTACTGTGATCTGCTCCGGGCCTCTAGCACAAGGAGAACACGGAGCTGTTGGAATAAGTCCAGAGGAGGTTCAAGGGGCTGGAACACCTCTGCTATAGAGTCAGGCGGTGTCCAGTCTGGAGAAAAGAAGGTTCTGGGAAGACTTCCTTGTGTCCTTCCAGTATCTAAAGGGGCTGCTGAAAGCTGGGGGGGTGGGGGACTCTTTCTCAGGGAGTGCAGTGACAGAGCAAGGGGCAATGGCTTTAAACTGAAAAAGAATCCTAAATTACAGAGCATCTCAACTTGGAGGGGACCCACACGGATCTCTTCCTAACCACCCAACCCTCCATGCCATTCCTCAGAGAGCAGAGCTCAGCGCTGCCATTCACTCCCTGCAAGGAGCTGCAGGCCACCATGAGGCCTCCCCTCTGGGCTCAACAAACTCCTCACACTCTTGCCCTCAAACCCTTCCCCATCCCCATTGCCATCCTTTGGCCACTCTCTGACAGCTTTCTGTCCTGATCATGCAGTGCCCAATCTTCACCCAGAGCTCAAGGTGAGGTTAGAAGACCACCTCATATTCTCAGTACATTTGGTGTGCTGACAGCAGCCTCTGATCCTAAAGCTACGGCTGCCACTGCTCTAAGCACTTCTTACTAACCCATTTGCTTTGAATTCCTACAGATTTGTGTAATTTGCCACCTGTGGGACTGGGGAAGCTCTGTGCCAGTGCTGGCAGCATTTCCTGGAGATCTGCTTCTTCAGATAACAAATCTCAGGACCGGCAGCTGAACCAGCACATGCTGCCATTTTAACGAACTGTAAACTCAGAGCATCTTAGCACACTTGGAAAAAAAACATAAATCAGAGTTACTTCTGATTTCTTTCTTTCCTTTTTCCTTGTTTCGAGAACACGCAAGCAGCCAATGATTAGGTTTCTTGCAGCTAATTGTTTCAAAATGGGCCACGTCACCGTCAGGCCCTGCGCTGCAGGGTCGGCCACAACATCTGTTCTGTGGAGGAGCACCGCCTTGAGCAGAGATAAACCCCTTCCAGCAGGATGTCAGGGAACCCTGCAAACATGAGAAAACTGCTGCCACTGCGGCTGTGAAACCCAAACCTCTCGGAGCTGCAGGCTGGGAGTGTCGCTGCTGAAAGGGATGGGAGAAAGATGGAGCCCGATTTCCATGCAGCGCGGTCGGGAATCGTGACCCTCCTGCAAAACCATTGCTTTGAATGCAAATTTCAAATGGGATAATGAGCTGGAAATTCGACTCATTTTCAGCAAACATGGGGCAATTCTTACAGATTTGTTTTTCTTGCTGCGGGGATCCACCACCAGAAGCACAACACGAAGCTCAGTGGATCGAGCATAGCTCTTACGCTTCTCCAATCTGTTATTTTTATAGCTATTTCTGCATCTTGTTAGGTATCCTTGGCAGCAAAAAGGCTTTTGTTCCCCTCCCCCGTTGTTTTTCCAATATATATTTGGTGTAATGGTTTTTGGATTTTTTGCTGTGATACTTAGTTTTTTGCGTGGCAAATGAAACATCTGAAGAGAACAGTGCTCAGAAACTGAATAAAGACATGCAAAGCTGAGATCTTGCGGCAAGGATTTAAGGAGAATGAAGGTACTGCAGACATTTCTGACACAATCCAAGAACCTGATCAAATGCTGCTTTTCCCTGACCTTGTTCCTGGGAGTGTTTGAGTTGTTGGGGCTTCTGCTGCTGCTCGTAAAACTGACACAGTGTCTGCACAAAATGGAAAAAATTCACGTGCAAAGATTCTGAGCAACTTGAAAGAGGCTCAGAAAGGGGCAGGGCCTGGGACAAGCTCAGAAATGTGAAAGTATTTTGGATTACTGTGCCCAAGCCTCAAATTTACAAGATATTTAAAACACATGCCTACATTTATGCCTATGAATACTTGCATTGACTCAATGAGATCCTTCACTAGGGTAAACGCAGGCATAGGTTCCCTTGTCTCACTGAATGAGAAATGTAGAAATAATCCATGTACTTCCTCATTGGGTCACAAGTAGTCACAATGCAAACTTAGAGTAGACCCCAGCTGAGTACATAGAGCAGATGATGCAAAAACTCTGATAAATGCCACACCAGGTCTTAGATCTCGCTGACTGACAGCACAATAACTGCTTCTTAAAATCACACAACCATTAAGGTTGGAAAAGATCACCATGATCTCCAACCCCCACTCCCCCCACCATGCCCACTGCCCACATCCCTCAGTGCCACATCTCCACAGTTCTTGAGCACCTCCAGGGATGGTGACCCCACCACTCCCTGGGCAGCTGTGCCACTGCATCACCACTCTCAGAGAAGAAATGTTCCCTAATACCTACCCTGAATCCTTCAGACAGGCTGAAGCATGCAGCATTTGGGCCGGTACAATGGAGCATTTCTCCTCATCTCACTTCACTCCCAAATATTCTCACTTTTGAGGGTGACGAGCGCACGGACAACAGCGTTGGGGGAATTTGATGCCCATTCTTCACTGCAATGTGGTTAAGTCATCAGAACTGTGGTCGCTGTTACTGGTGAACACTGGCCACAATTCCTCAATATCTATATGTACTAAAATCCAGATGCATTATTTTTTTTTTTATTTTCTGGGCTTGATGTTCCCATCACAAGCAGGTTTCTCATGAGCCACTGGAGGAAAGTGAGCAGGGAGCCCTGGTGCATGCAGCATCAGCAGAAGCACCTTGTTTTCCCAACGAGGGCTTCAGAAGAGCCGTGGCTCCAGCACTGCATCACACCTGGGCACCTGCTGTTCCCAGAGCTCACACTAACCAGCTGGGCTGGGGGCTGCTCACGGAGCTCTATCGATCCACTCACGTGTCCAGCTGGGCTCATTGGGCTGAGCTAGCTGCTTTGTCAATATGCACATTAATCTCCCTGCAGACTCCACTCCAGCCACTTTGCAGCTTTGCTGAAGGCACGAATGTATTTCCCATTTTCCTGCTGAATTCACAGAGCTGCGGGTGCTCACTCACTTCCCCGGCTGCAGCTGTAGTGTGGCTGCCTGTAGGTGGGAACTGAAGGCTGAATTACTTTCTCTTGTCTTACTGATGGGCTCAGTGCTGGAGTTGATGTTTATTGCTTTTGTGCAAGTCCTCGATGTCCCTGTCATGTTCCCACAAGACACTGAGACGTCTCGTTGTGTGAACCAATCACTTAGGAAAGGGCAAATTGAACCAAGCAGATTTCCCACATTTGGGAGCATGGGAAGTGCTGGGCTGTCATGTAAATCACATACTGTTTATTTCTGACCAACCCCTCTACAATGAACAGGGACACCCCCAGCTCCATCAGGGGCTCAGAGCCTCCTCCAGCCTGACCTTGGGTGTCTGCAGGGATGGGGTACCACCACCTCTGGGCAAGCTGTGCCAGTGCCTCACCACCCTTATTGCAAGCAACTTCTTCCTTATATCTCATCTAAATCTCTTTTAGTTGGAAGCCATTTTGCCTTGTCCCATCACAACAGCACCTGCTGAGGAGTCTGTTCCCTTTTTTCTTACAGTCTCCCTTTAGATACTGAAAGTGTTCACCCCACAGTCCTGAGAGCATACTCACACTGCCTTCTGTTGGCAGGAGCTGCAGTGAAGTTGTCTGATGCTCTGCGATGCTCTGCAGCAGCACATCGTGATGCAGCAGTAATGCAATAGGATGTGGTGACAAGGTGGTCCTGGGTCAGGGCATGTTGCTAATGGAGTGGTGAAGCCATTTAGTTTTGAAGGGTGTAATGAAAGTCTTAAAAGCTTTACTCCAGCACTGTCTTGGTGCTGTAGAAATAATACTGGATTTTCAAAATTCTCTGAGGAGGATACATGGGAGGACTGCTATTAGTTGAAGAATACCAGTTATAACGTGGCACAGTGCCTCCTTTTTCTAAGCTTCTTCTAAGCCGAATTCAGTCACCACCATTGAGAACTTCCCCTGCTGGGCTCTGATGTACCACCCTCATACAGCAGCTCCTTGCAGCCCTGCTCTTGGGCAAGTCGCCATGCTGAACCAGGCTCTGCTGAGAAAAGAGAGAAGAATAATGAAGTCAATTATGAAAATTAAGAAAGGGTTAAGAAAAAAAAAAAAAAAAAAGGATTGATCCACAGATTGATCAGGCTGGGGATGTGGAGACATGAATTGCTTTGCCCATGGATGTACGTTCTCCCACCTCACCCTGCCATGGCCCCTTCCCACCTGGATGGTCCCCTTTTTGCTGCTCCCATGTTTCCCTGCAGCTCCTGCATGGCCATGGCAGGAGGACAATGGTTTGGTGAGGGCTACAAAGCAGCTCTGCCGGCCAGCAAGCTGACATGGAAAAATCCAGTTGCAGATTTCTTTGAGCCTCGTAAGCCCTTCCTCCCCTCCCTCCCACAAGAGCTCCCATAAATCTTACCTCCCTATCACAGAGCCCATGCCTCTCCTCCACAGAAACAGAAAGAGCATCCTTAAAACTGGAAGCTGTGCTGGGGCAGGGAGGGGCAGCACCCAGATGTTGGCTCAGATACCCCTCACAAGGGAGCTTGAACTGCAATATTTGTTTGCAACTTGTGTTTTCCTTGCAATAGAGGTGTTATTGCTTAAAAAGAAGATAATTTCTCCAGGAGGGTTCATTTTCAAACTGGGACCAGGAGGGACGTGACTGTATCAGCAAGGGACCTCGTCCTGCTATGTGAACTACTACGGAATTCTTCATTTCCTTTCGTAACTATTCATTATCTTCCCTGTTTTAGGGCACTTTCTCCACGTGCTGTAGGCATCTTCAGGACTATTGGTACCACTGCCACCACTGAAATTACATCCTGGGCGCAGAGGGAGCTTTGGCAGCCACCTGTGCGGGGCTCACATTGTTGCAGTGCAGAGGGAAATGCCTCTGTGCTGCTGGGCTGCCTGCTTCCCCCATCTGATCTATTATTAACGATGCTCCTGGCACTGAGCTCATTAAGAAATACGTTCCCCAGCTCCTTTTCGCCTGGCCCTGCCTCTTTTAAAATTGAACCTTTTAATTTGAATGAATCTTTAATTCGGCTCTGTCTCTTTTCATGCCCTCCCTGTAAAGAGCTATTCCCCCGGTTCCTTAGGACAAGGAGTTATTTGATCAGGTTGAAATGGGGATGTGTAGCCGTGGCATTGATCTGATTTTGTTGATGCGGCTGCAAGATTTCATTGCCTGCTCATAGCAGGGATACATAGTCATAAAAAAGCAGGAGGGAAGTCTTAGGGTTTCAGGATCTGCTCCGCTCATCTCCGATGCTTTTAGCACATGGGAAGGGCTCAGTGCTGCATTGGTTTCCTTGGTTTCTCTGGGGGATGCATCATTTTCAGCTGTACCTTTTTTGTGCTAGAGCTCTCCATGCAACAGGATGCTGGAGGAAGGGAGTGGGTTTAGGAAAGACAGTGGATCCATGGAGACTTTTTTTTGAGGAGTGGGGTTAATTGGTGTTTGTAGGTCCTGATCCTCTTTCTGTGAATTAAATAATCATGAGATTTGAGACTTTTCCTTCCAGAGGGATGAATGGAGAGGGCGAATGGAACCAAGCCAAAGCATAGTGGTGGCTCTGTGGCTGTGGGTTTTGGCTATGGATGGAACCAGCTGATGACCTCTTTGGTAGCACACAGCCAGGATGCTTCTGCACGGAGGCATGGCTGGGAACCTGAAATCCCTCTCCTGCCCATGCCCCAGCCCCTTCCTGCAAACACTTTCTTACCAAGGTACAGTCACAGAATGGGTTGGTTTGGAAGGGTGCCCTCCCCAGCTCACTCTGCGCAGGGCCCCATCCATGGGCACCTCCAGGGATGGGGCACCCACAGCTCTGGGCAGAAGTGCCAAGGCCTCACTGATGTCAAAAAACTTCTTCCTTATATCCAAAAGGGTCTCAGCTTTGCATTTGTGTCCATTCAGACAGTAAGCTGGCTACACCCATATCATGCAGAAAAGTTCCCAGATGCTTCCCTCGCCCACATGGGCTCTGAGCACCATGAATGAGCTGTGGGGCTTTGCCTTAAATTCCTCCTGCCCTCCAGGAATAAAGTTAGCCCCAGCTGTCTGAGCCCTGGTGTTTGCACCTGGCCCACCTGGGAGGATGGAGAACATGGATTATGCTGCCCTGGGATGTTTAAATTACCCTTAACCATTGGGTGTGCCTTTGTGCATGAATCCACATCTGGCCAAAAGCTTCTTTCCCATTCAGGGTGAACAGCACAGAGAGAAAGATACAGCTTTTGTGCCACTGGATCCAAATTGCCACTGATATGTAGGAGCCCATAGCTCTAAATGCAGCCAGAGAGACCTGGTTGGCCTGTGCCTGGGGTACCCAGAGTGCTGGCATCCGAAATGTGCACGCAGTGGGGCTGGTGCTAGGTCTGGGCGTGGGGAGATGGAGCTGCTTGGTGCTAATGGGAGATGTTAGTTGTGCAGATAAACCACATCTTACAGCTGATTTAGTTGAAATTGGACCAGCAACATCACTCCCAGCCTGGTTTTGTATCTCCTTCCCCCTCCCCCTTCAACTGTTTTATGGATTATGCAGCTCCTGCCAAAGGTTTTAAGTTTGAAACTGTACCATAGCTCGGCACATAAAGATGTTGAATGAACGATTTAAAACCCCGAGTCATTAAAACTGTCCAGGAGAACCTAATGGATGTTATTTACTGTGCTTCCCAGCTCAGCTGAAATCTAGCCTTTTCTTTGCCCGCTTTCTATACTTTCCTTTTAAAAACAGCAGCCAAAATTGTCTGGAAAGCATTCCTTGCGAGAGACAAACTGGATCCGTAAGTGGAAATGTCAGTTTTTAAGAATCTCTGCCGCTGCTTTGAAGTAACTTCACTTTTTGTTTGATTGCCCTGCCTCAAAAGCTTTATCTCCTCAGCTATCTCTTACCAAAAAAAAAAAAAAAAAAGAAAAAAAAGAAAAAAAAAGGCAATTTAGTGGCTGCAACCAGGATTAAAATAAAAGGAAAGCCAACCAAATCATGCTCTTTTGATGGCTGCTGCTCTTCAGAGGGCTGTCTAGGTGGGCTGGCTCCTGGGCTGCGCTCTCCAGGCAGCGCTGCTGGTTGGAGCATGGCTCCCCACACTCCTGCCATGCAGTGGAGGTGGGATAGGGCCCCGCTTTCATTTCTGTTTGTGTTGCTGAGCTTCACCTTGGAAATGGAAATCCGGCTTGAAAAGAGACTATTTGCGATTAGAGGCTGTGAAAAAAAAATAATCTAATGAGTTGCTGCTTTTAATTCCACATCTGAAAGGCAATCTATTACTGTCTTTTATCACTTCTGTCTCTTATTAGAGAAGCAATCTCGTGCTGGGACTCTTTCAACACCCAGGCAGTTAATATACATTATAATTATTGCCTAATGTATGAAGAGCCTGGTGAGCCTGAGTTCTCTGCTCATTTTTCCTTGGCTCCCAGAAAGCTGGTGTGCTACCTAAGCAGGGCAGGAGTAGGGATCTCCTAAGATTGATGAGGGTTTGTTTTGTTTTGTTTTGTTTTCAGTCAACTCTCACCTATTTGAGAGTACGTGCAGAGCAAGGGACTGCTCCAGCCTGGGAGAGGCTGTAGAGACATGGGCAGAGGGTGGAAAGGATGGAGAGAAGTCACATGGATGGCAACAGGGACATCCTCAGCTGTGAGCTCAGGGGCCTGGGTTTGCAGGGGGCATCTCTTTGCTGTTACGAAGAAAAAAGAATTATATATATATAAAGAAATTTTAGGAAGAACAGCATTCCCCAGATTTCACTTCAATCTAAGTAAAAAATGTTTTGTCCCTGAATGATGAATCTGTGCTCATTTCCAGGTTACTTAGCCAGATCTAAAACAAGAAGCAGAAGGAAACAGGCGAGTGCTTTCCATGCCACATGCTCTGCATGCAGATCAAAGCAAAACCTCCCCCCTCCTTCACAGGGGGTTGATTTGACGTGGTGCTCCAGCTGTGAGCTGCTGTCGAGAGGTGCTCAGGACCAGAGCAGGGCTGCGTTTTGTGCTCTGACTGATGGGCAACACGGCTGCAAAACCCAGCCCCGCTGTGACCCAGCGCGTGGGTTTTGGATAGGACAGAAGCTCACAGCAGGTGGTGGGCATCCTCTGCTCCTTGCTCCATCCTGGGGACTGCGTGCTGTCTGCATGCTGCTGCCAGGTCCCTGCCACAGGCACCAGTATGCTGGGCCAGTATATCAACCAGTCTACTCCAGTTGCCCTATTGCATTCAGCCTGCCCCATTGGGCAATATCTCTGCAAACCATCCATTGCCCAATCACTCCCTTATCCATTGGGCTTTCATTGAACCCTTTTGTCCGGACCCTTTCCCAAGGCTATTTGAGGCTCTTTGCATTCTGCTGCTCCTTTTTCACCAGGACGATTTCCTTGAGGACCATCTATCTTCAAGGACAACGTCATCCCCAAAATTGTTCACCCAACTGCCTTACAAACCACCATCACTGTGGGACAGAGAGCTAGGATCCTCCTTCAGCAGCCTGTGCTGACCACACCATAGGACCTATGCTGGTCCAACTAGAGTGGCCCAAACCCATGGAATAACTCACTTACCCCTTCTTAAAATTGCTCTCAGAGCACAGTTAATCATTTATAAGCCTTAAGTCTTACAGCCATGCGGACCCAAGGAAGGAAGGGCATTAAAATTCCACTTGATGCTCACCAGGCCTGACTAATAAAATAATGTCCAACAAGGACATCAATTAGCTGCCCATTCGCTAACGCTTTGCGAGGCTAATGACAGCTGGAGTGAGGAATTTGAAACCCAAGTCATTTCTCCAGCCTGCACCACGGTGCCAGGGATAAAAGGTTAGTCATGTGTACCAAATGCAGTGTGAGCTCCTCCATTATTTATGTGTGTCAAACAGACAAGGAGCGTTTCAATGCCTGCAGTCGCTCTATGGTAATTTGTTTTATATAAACAGATATAATCTGGTCATTAATACACATAATTCTGAGGGAGCTGACAGTAATGAATCTGGAGTATATTATTGCATTGACTCATTCCCTTCCTAAATAACAGTCTGTATTAATAAGAACTGATGTAGCCGGTAGCACTCAGGAGTTTCATGGTGGACTCAAGATGGGTGGCTTTGCTCTTTGCTTCTTGTCCTAAGCTTTTCAACCAGGCTGTCCTTTAAACTAATGGGATTTAGGATCCTCTCTCATCAGGCCAAGTCTCTGCTATTTTCTGGCTTGGGACTGCTCGTGTTGCATCAATCACAGCTTGGCACCGCACACCTCGCATCTCTGGCTCTGGTGAGCTGGGCTGGGCTCAGAGGCTTTCCTGTTCTCTCCCACCTCTCGGGAGAATGTTTTTGTTCACCGTTAATAATTGAGGGCTTTATTCCTGTGGTGGTGCAACAGGCGTTTTCTGGGAAAGCGGAGGTGGGTGTGTATGGACATTGCTTGGAGACTTGTCTTGCCACAAGTACGTCAGATCAGTGCTGTAGATTTGCTTCCCTTGTGAGGCACTGCAAGTTGAAGGTACCGGTTGGCACATGCCTCCACATGCGTGCCATAGATGAGCAGGGTGGCTCGGCTATTGACCCTTGAGCCAAGAGTGGCCAGGAGGATATGCTTGTTTGACTGCTCACCCTTAAAACAGGATCTGCCTACTTACATGGGTGTGTGGTCAGCCCAGGCTCAGTCAGGAAGATGGACAACAGAGGGATGGAAGAGGGTCCAACCACATGCTTATTGAGCTGTCCCGGGATCACCCTTCCTCTGGATCTGTTTCCATCAGTAAAAGGTTTAGGTGACTAACTCTGCCTTTCCAGGCAGCTCTGAGGATGTTTTTGGAGCTCCCAGGAGGGCTGGAGCTCTGCTAAAGAGCAGGGAAGAGGCTGAGGATTATGGAATTTCTAAATCAGCTTTGCAATAAGCAATCTTGGTTAACAAACCCGGATGAGGTGGGTCTGGGAGTGTCCAGCTGGAAAGCACTTGATCCCACAGCAAGCCCAAGCCCAGGATCCATAGGGGTGTTGTGTTCATAGATCCTGACCCACCCAGCGCCTGGACCTGTTTCCTGCTCTGAGGGGCTGTGGCTCTCACATCCCATAGCCAGCAGCAGCACAACCTCCTCATTAGATTTCATCTACAGGATCCCACTGCTTCATGAGGGCTACTCCCAGTTTATTATCTTGCCCAGCAAACGACTTGGCTATGTCTCTGCAGGAGAGATCCCAGCGTTGCTCGCATCAACAGAGCAGGAATGGGAAATTTCAAGGTAAAAGCCCAGTATGGGCAATACTTCAGGTTGGACAAACCCATTTATTTTAAAATAACTAGCTTCTGTCTAATGATCACCTTAGCTACCACTGGAGTGAAAAATATGTCATCAGCCCCATATGATGTCTCCATGCCATCTGGCCACTCTCAAAAGATGCACATTGGAAATGGTGCTTTCTCTGCACGGCTGTTTTGACCCCCTGCACAGAAAACAAGAGGTTCCCCTGTAATTAAAAATATATGTTAAAAAAATAATCAAAAAGCCAATTCTTTTGGCCGTCTCCTTTCTCTTGTGACCTTTTGTTTCCCATATGGATGACCTATAGCTCCTACCTTCCGATTTGTATTCACTGCTCTTAGCTCCCCTTTCCCTGCCTGGCTCCAAAAGGACCCTTGGATTCTTTGCTTGCTGACTGAACCACCACGATCAGTTCTGAGACTGCAGCTTTTAGTGACTATAGAGACATGTTCTTAAACACTGACTAATTTTCATTTTTGTGGTTTTTCTTCTTCTTCTTAACCCCCCCCC